>BOPN01002556.1:120177-122677 GCA_017312705.2 Penaeus japonicus
GAGAGAGAGAATGAGAGTAAGAGGGGTGGGGAGGAAGGGAATGAGAGAGAGGATAGGAGAAAGAGAGAGAGGATGAGAGAGAGAGAGGATGAAAGATAAATAGAGAGAGAGAGAGAGATATATATATATATATATATATATATATATATATATATATATATATATATAGAGAGAGAGAGAGAGAGAGAGGGAGGGAGAGGGTGAGAGAGTGTAAGAAGAGAATAAGAAAAGCAGAAAAAAAAACAGACAGATAAAGATAAATACAAACGGAAAACAAAGAAACAGACGGATTGACGTACTACTAAGACAAACAAGCAAACAGGCAGGCAGACAAAATGGATTTTTTTTTAGCTAAACAGACAGAAAGACAGACAAGTAGATAAGCAAGGAGACAGACAGACAGGAGAAAAAAAGGAAATAAACAAAAATGAACACAGACCGACAGACAGACACGGCAAGACAGACTCAAGAACAGTCCAATGACCAAAAAGAGGAAGGCTTTCAGATAAGTACTAATATTATCTCGCTAATGGGAATTGATAGCGTGTTAATGGAGTGAAAAGAACCTCAGAGAGAGAGAGAGAGAGACGGAAAAAAAAGAAAAAAAAAAGAAGAAAGAAAAAAGAAGGAAAGACTTGAGGAGAAGATAAAAAGAGGTTCGACACATTCTTTCGTGGTAAAAAAATTCTCTCTCTCTCTTTTCTCTTCTTATTTCTTTCTTCGTCTTCTTGTTCTTCTCTCTCTTTCTCTCACTCTCATTCTTTCATTTTGCTGTCTTTTCTCTTTTCTTGTCTGTCGTTTTTTTCTCTTTCTCCTTTTGTCTGTCTTTATTGTTTAGCCATGTTTTTTTTATGCAACTCTCTGTTTGTCTGTATCTCAATTTACAGATTTTGTTCCTATTCGATCGTCTCCCTGTGTAATTCCCCCCCCCCCTCTCCCTACAATTTTCTCTCTCTAGTCACCTCCCCCCTCTCTTTCGCAGTCTCTCTTCTTCTCCAGCTCGCTTTTTTGGGTCTCCTCCTTCCCAACTCTACCTCATCCTCATTCCATTCGCCTCTCTCACTCCCCGCTCCCGCCTCCTCTCCTTCAACACCTCTCTCCCCCCCTCTCTCTTTCATTGTCGTTTTTTCTCTCTCTCTTCCATTGTCTTTCTATCTCTCTTCCTCTATTTCATTGTCTCTCTCTCTCTCTCTCACTCCCTCTTCCCCCCACCTCCCTCTCCCTCTCCCTCTCTCTCCCTCTCTCCCTCCCTCCCTCCCTCTCTGTGTCTTCCAGTCCATCAACCATTCCCCCTTCACTTAACGATGGTGTCTAGAGTAAAATCTCTTTCGGTTATCAACCTTACGATGCTTTAATGGCGGGCAAATTGTCTTCCTTTGATAGAGTAGTTTTAGGAGACATTATGCTCCTAATTGGACAATCACTCGTGTGGACTCGCTGTACGGGTGTTCGCGTTGTAAAAGGTGGTTTTGTAGGGTGTGATAAGGCCTGGAATGCATGTCGTGCCTTTTTTTCTTTTTCTTTTTTTGAGTTGGGGTGAATGGTGGGGGTGGGGGTGGGGGTGACGGTAAGGGTTGGGTGTAGATGGTGCTTTTCTTATATGTTATTGTGTGTTTTGTCTCTTGTTGTTTCTTTCTCTCTGTGTTGGCTTGTTTCTGGTTTTCTCTGTCTCTCTCCAGCTCTTTTCTCTCTCTTTTTTTCTCTCCCTCTCCATCTCTCTCACTATATCATTCTCTTTCTCTCTCACCCGTCAGTAGTTTCGTCCACAACATTCTAATTTCTTTATGATTATTATTATCACATTTTTGTATTTCTTCTACTTCAAGCCAATGCAACATAAATTGATGAGAATTAAAATAAAGAAAATAACAAGAAATGAAATAACAAAATGGCCAAACAATACTAAAAATAGGCAACATTACTGAAAACAAGAACACAACAATAATAATATATTTTACTGAAATTGACAATCTATATAAAAAGTGAGCAAAGTGTGCTGGATGGCGCGACTCGCCAGACCTCGCATAATCTTGCCTTCTCATCCAGCACATTCTTAAGGTACGGGCACTTTAGATCTTACTTAACTATGTCAAATTTACAATCTCTTCTTTCAACCTTTGATTTTTTTTTTCATTTCTATAAAGAAAGAAACATAATGTAGTTTCATTTGACAGGAATGGTTAAAGGAGGAAATGTATTAAAAAGTTTTATCTCCCCTTTTTTTTTGTTCTCGTAACCCCTGAATTCCTTGCTCGAGGTCAATTAACTTTTCAAACGACATGACATTCCATTCCACTTCCAAAATTTCTTATCGTAATGTTGCTATTGACAATCTGATATATTTTTTTTTTACTAGAGTGATATGAATGAAAATGTAAATCAAACCAAGGGAAAGAGTGATGAAGAGAGAAGGAATAATGGTAATAATAATAATGAGGATAATGATAACTTTGATAAAGATGACAACAGTAAGAACAACAACGACAATAGCAATAACAAT
>BOPN01002556.1:135177-142677 GCA_017312705.2 Penaeus japonicus
ATATATATATATACACACACACACACACATATTTTTGAGTTTGGATACAACAATTTGCCTTCCAATGTCCCCGACTCTTAACCCTTCACCCTCCCCCTTTTTGCAGCCATCACCCTATCAGCCCACTCACCACTTCACCCTTTTGACTCTAACCTCTTTTACTCTAGAGGACTCCTGTCTATTCTAGAAACCGGTCTCTCATTCTCCCTTTACACTTTCACTTAATCACTCTTTAACTCTTTCTGCCTTTGCTACTCATTTGCTTCCTCCTTCTCTTCACCCTAAATCCTTAGATCATTTCTGTCACCCTTCTTTACGTAAGCCATTCTAGATATTCCTTCTTTCCTGTCGCCATCCTCACCCTTTTTCACTCTAAATCCGTTTGAATTTACTTCCTCGCTGCATCAATTCCCTCTCCTTTTGTTTAGTACTTCTTTCTTCACCCTTTTGCTTCGCCTCACCCTCATTCCCCCTATAACTCCCACCCCCACCCCCACCCCACCCCCTCCGCTCTCCCCTCTTCACTCTTTACCCTTCAGTCACACTGAGATTAGATTCAGTGAGGGTGATTATCCAATAGAGTTGTCACTGCAAACACCTGTCACTTACCTCCTCCCCTTCCCCCTCCCCCTCCCCCTCCTTCTCCCCTCCTACATTTAATGCTCCATTCCCCTATCCCCTCCTTCCGTCTCCTCCCCCCCCCCCCAGCCTTCTCTTCTCCCTCCTTCCCTTTCCCTCTCTCGCCTTTTAGAAGGGTGTGTGGGCGGAGAGAGGGAGAAAGAGAGTGGAAGGAGAAAAGAGAGAGAGAGTGAGAGAGAGAGGGAAAGAGAAAGTGAAAGTAAGAGAGCTAGCTAGCTAACTAGCTAGAGCTTGATAGACAGAGAGAAAGAAAGCGAGAAAGAGAGAGAGAGAGAGAGAGAGAGAGAGAGAGAGAGAGAGAGAGAGAGAGAGAGAGAGAGAGAGAGAGAGAGAGAGAGAGAGAGAGAGAGAGAGAGAGAGAGAGAGAGAGAAAGAGAGAGAGAGAGAGAGAAAGAGAGAGAGAGAGAAAGGTGGGGGGGGGGTAATGTTCATATTTCGACATTCTCATTTAGTTATATTCCTTTTAACTGTCTGTTTCATACTTATATGCGTTCTCAAGTTACCTTGATTCGCCGGAATTAACGCCGAGGACGCATCAAGTCAGGTTGTTATATAAAGAAGATACTTGTCTTTTCCAAGAATGTAACTTCAGCAGAGGCCAGAAATAAGAGGCTTATTATTGACACATCCACGCCAAAACACGCACACACACAAACAAACACACACACACACACACACACTTATAAACACTTACACACAGAAACACACAGACACACACACACACATGCGCACTCATGCATATACTATTACAGCGACAATTCTATCACGTTGTATCTTACACTCATCATTAATTCATACTGCAACCTCTATTTCATTTGCTGTCTACGTCTGCAACAAAATACCAACAGATTTCTACGCTTTAATTCTTGTTTCCCGAATAATTAATTAATCGCTGACTTTTTTCGTGCTTTTAACCAACCACCTATTATTATTTGCCAATCTTCAATAAACACTAGAATGGCAAAGAGGCAAATCAGAGAGAGAAGGGAAGTGCGTGTATAGGGGTAGGGGAGGGGTGGGGTGGGGCGGAGGGGTTAAATGTGAAACTCTATAACAACAAGAATTTACCAAAAATTATTTAATTTTTGTATTATGCAAAATACGTATTGTTATAAATTCAGTGTTTCAGGATCGTGATAGCAAATAATTTGTATTACATAGTTTTCTATTTGAATTACTAACAATTTACCATTGTCATTCTTATATAAAGGAAATATATTCGGTCACAGTTACGTATCATCTCGAATCATTCTGTTGGCTTCCTTGTATTACAGAAAATCAGTAGATCCTAT
The DNA here is from genome assembly GCA_017312705.2 of Penaeus japonicus. Lineage (NCBI taxonomy): Eukaryota > Metazoa > Arthropoda > Malacostraca > Decapoda > Penaeidae > Penaeus > Penaeus japonicus. Next base: position 137,109 of record BOPN01002556.1, read on the forward strand.
AATTGATGTTCAAGAGAAATCAAATATAGGGCATAGACAGAGAAGGTGGTTGGATATAGATTCATGACGAATCAAAAGGTAAAATAAAAAAGATATATATATATATATATATATATATATATATATATATGTATATATGTATATATATATTATATATATATATATATATATATATATATATATATATAAATATATATATATATATATATATATATATATATATATATATATATATATATATATATATATATATATATATACATACATACATATACATATATATATACATACATATATATATATATATATATATATATATATATATATATATATATATATATATATATATATATATATATATATATATATATATATATATATATATATATATATATATATATATATATATATATATATATAATATATATATGTACATATATATATACATAAATAATTACAGGAGAGAGAAAAGAAGAGAGAGGGAGAGAAAAAAGTGCAGGGAGAAAAAACGAGAGAAAGGGAGAAAGATAAAATGAGAGAAAGGGAGAACGTGAGAAAGAGAAAGAGAAAGAGACAGAAGAAGAAAGAGACAGCCACATGCACGGGGAGGAAGGAGCAGTCGAGGTCTCTCCTTCGCTAATTGCTTCAAACGGAGGAGATGCAGAATCATTTGACACGGATCAGGGACAGCATCCGAACCCCTTTCTCTCCTCCTCCTCTGCCTCTCCTTTTTACTCATATTTTTATCTCTTTCTTCCTCTTCTCTACCTTTCCCCCATCTTCTTTCTCTCTTTTTTTCATTCCTTTCCCATTTTCCTATCTCTCATCTTTTTCTCTTCCATCCTTTCAGTTCCTGTACCTTTCCTTCCTTCCACCTTTTCCTTTTCTAATCATATTCCTTCTAGTCTTGTCTTTATCTCTTTTTCTTATATCCCCCCATCTCTCTTTCTCTCCTTCTCCCTCTTCCTTCCCTCCCCCTCTTTCCCTCCCATCTCATTCCTCTTTTTCATCCCCCCATTTCCCTCCAATTCCCCTCTCCCCCTTCCCCCCATCCTCCCTTCCGTCCTCTCTCTTCTTCCTTCCGCCCCTTTCCTCTCTCTCCTTCCCCCTTCCACCCCCCTCTCCCCTCCCCCACCCCCCGTCCCCTCTCCTCGCGGGGGCTAAATATAATCCCGGTAACAAGCCAGAGCACCATAATGGCGGCCGTCCATTAGTTCAGACAGTAATTCGATCCCAGACGGAGACGTGAGAATGCATAAGAATGAGATGGACACTGTATCGCTAACAACGAATCTGGGATGTGGCGGTGGGCGGGAGGGGGTGGGAGAGGGAGGGGAGGAGGCGGGATAGGGAGGGAAGGAGGCGGGTGGGAGGGAAGGAGGGGGCGGGAGGGGAAACGAGGGGTTGGGAGGGAAGGAGGGGGTGGGAGGGAAGGAGGGGGGTGGGAGGGAAGGAGGGGGTGGGAAGGAAGGAGGGGGGTGAGAGGGAAGGAGGGGGTGGGAGGGAAGGAGGGGCGGGAGGGGAGACAAGGGGTTGAGAGGGGATGGGAAGGAAAGAGGGAGTAGCAGGGGAAGGATTGGGTGGAAAGGAAGGAGCGGGAGGGAGAGGAGACGAGGAGGAGGGAGAGAAGGAGTGAAGAGACGAGGGAAAGTGAGCGAAGGATGAGAGAGGAGGCGAAAGATTGCAAGGGAAGGATGGGACGGTAAATGGGATTGGGCAAGGGGTGGGATGAAAAAGGAAAATGAAACCGAACTCTTTATTTAGCCATTTTACAGTGCAGTTGACATCTAAGGTTACATATTACAATACTTGATTGAGCCTTCTGAGAACAGACACCCTCATGAAGGCACTGAATAAGCCTAATCTTCATACAATTTATACATATACTGGGAATGGATAATTCATATGCATTATACACTAAACACAGTTTACACAGAACCTTTATGTCCCGACAAGGATTGAATACATATCCGGAATCATCAAAGTAATACATCAAAAGTCATTTAAACACTATTACATGCCTCTGCTTCTGGGATGTATATATCAAGATGAAAGTGATACAAAGAATCAGGAGAGAAGTATACGTATAAATGTGCGTATAGTTGAAGACCGAGGTTGAGCTTATCCGCGATGCTCTTTTGAAGCTGATTATTTGTGGGTTTCGATCCGACGTAATGGGGAATTTGATTCCATATGTCTCCACCTTAAAAGGGAGTGGTGGGGGATGGGGGGTGGAGAAGGGAAGGAGGATGGAAGGAAGTTGGGTGAGGTGGAGGGGGTGAGAACGGAGGTGGAAGGGAGTGGATTGGAAAAGGGAGAAGAAGAAAGAGATGAAACGAGGAGGGGAAGAAGAACGAAAGATAGATACAGAGTAAAAGATAACAAATAAAGTAATCAGAGGAAAATTAATAACCAGGAAGAAGAAGAAGAAAGAGGAGGAGGAGGAGGACGAGGAGCATGACCTCTGGCCGTCTAGACTTGTAATAGGATCGGCTATTTGATTGCTAGTATCCTGCGTCTGGCTATTATTAGGGCCGTTTACGTCCTTTTGTGGCTCGTCCTATACTAGTAGCAAATGGATTTATGAATAAAGTTACTGGAAATCAGCTATCTGTATACTTATTTATCTCTCTCCTCGTCTTTGACTCTCTCTCTCTCTCTCCCATCTATCCCTCCTTTTGTTAGTCTTATCCCGTATTATTCTATAATCCGGAACCGAGAGACGCTACATTGTTATAGACACCATAATTCATACACCATACCCAGGAAGCTATAACAAACACAATCCTAAGGTCACAATATCGAAGACATCATAACAGTGATAGCATACCGAGGATACCATAGCAATGGCACTATAAAAGGGATGGCATAGCTATCGTGATAAATAACAAGAACACTATAAGGGAGACATCACATCGGAGACACGATATCAAGGACACCATATCAAAAACATTGCACAGGAGACACGAAGTTTCACATCGAAGACATCATATAGTGCAAAGAATCAAGAACGCCATACCCAAAGCACCATACCGCGTCGTTTGTTGTGACTGAAGAATGGGAACACCATATCGAATACATTGCACAGGAGACACGAAATAACATCGAGGACAGAGCACACATCATCATAGAGAGCGCAAAATCAAGAACACTGTACCCCCAGATACCATACCGCGGTAGGGACTAAGAAAGAAAGAAAGAAAAAAAAGAATTTCCGTCCGTAAGCCTCCCTGGAAGATCCTATTTCAAGATTTATTGACGTTGCTAAACATGTTTAGTTGTTGTTGTTTTTGATGCTGTTGTTAGCGTTTTCTTGTTTCCTTTCTGTTTTTCTTATTTGTTCATTTATTTATTCTTTTCTTTCGTCTTTTCTGTCTCTTATGGTATTCTTTTCTTTGTTTCTTTGCGTTTTCCCTTTCTTTCTCTGTCTCTTCTTTTTTTTCATTTCGTAAAATTATCTTGCGCCATCTCCCTCTTTTTTTATTATTTCTTCTGTCACGGAGCGGTTTTTATCCCACCGCTGCCACCACTTTGTTGTGACTCACCTCTCGTGATATTCACCACAAAGACATCCGCACTAATGTCCTTAAGATGATAGCCACTGCTATCTATTGTTATGATTATTGATACACCTTAACTTATTCATGTTGTACAAAGTTCTTTGCTATCTCTCTCTCTCTCTCTGAGTAGAGGGTAGAAGAAACGCTAGTTCACTGGTTTCTTTCTTTACTGAGTAGACGCACAGTAGAACAAGTATATATGTTCACACTAAAAGCAGCTGTAATACATGTATCGAAAGACGGCAATATAGACACACACGCCTCTCGACACATCGAGATCTCGGGTTAGACTCCCTGCCTCGAGGCGTCACTCGCCTCTCTCGGTCTACCAGGTCAGCAGGTCTGACCTGGACCTGGCATGGCGACCACGTGACCGATATACTTAAGTGATCACGTGGTGGCGTGACCACATCTTAGGCGTGCACAAACACCCACAGGGAAATCCCCCCCCCCCCTTTCTCTCTCATTACTTCCCTTTGGTAGATACTGTATTAGTATCTATTTTTGTCCTTTTTATTTGCCCTTTTTTGAATATAAGAGATCCTCTTATATCATTTCATTACCATTTTCCTTTCTTCATGGTAACAACCAACATAAAATGTCCAAATAACGTAAAAAAAAAAAAAAAAAAAAAAAAAAAATCACATACACAAATGCACACACAAGAAAAGAAAACAGACATAAAAGAACTTTTAGAATAAACAAATAATAATAGTTAAACTGATTAATTTACCGTTGAATTGATAAAACGATAATTGAATAGATAAATAAATGTGTAAATAGGTATATAAATTATTAACACGATAAAAATGGGGACATGAATAGATGAATAAATAACCACACACACACATCAATGAATCAAGAGATAAATGAATATGATGAAACACGAGTAGGATTTTATCGAGTAAAAATAGGTTTTAAGAGATTGCCTGGTAAAGGTTTAGTTTGCTTTTGATCAAATTAAAACTTGAGAAAATTCTGAACAATCTTTTTTTTTTAAATGTTCAATAAGATGATGAATTATCGTTCTCATAAAAATGCATAATAAACAAAACATTGTTCTTTAAAAAGACAACACTAAAACAAACCCCCCAAAATGTTCAGCAACAACAAAAAAATTGATAACCCTTTCCCTCCCATAATGCTACACAAAATCAAACGAAAATGGAACATATTTCAGGTGAAATATGTTTATAGATAGATCGATAGGGAGAATGCGTGGATGTGTGTGAGAAATGTAGCGGAAGATAAGGATAGATAAAAATAGAGATAGATAGATAGATAGAGAGATAGATAGATAGATAGAGAGATAAATAGATAGATAGATAGAGAGATAAACAGATAGATAGAGGTAGAGAGAGAGAGAGCCAGGCAAAGAGAGGGAGACAAAAACAAAAGAGAGAGAGAGAAGTAAAAAGAGAGAGGAATAAAGAGAAGAGGAAGGAAAGTGAAGATAGAAGCAGAAAGGGAAGTAAGTACACACCAAAAGAAAAGTATAAAGAAATAGATAAAAAAAAAAAAATATATATATATATATATATATATATATATATATATATAAGGAAATATCGAAGGAGAGAGGGAGAAGGTGAAGAAAGGAGAGAAAGTGGGAGCAGACCGCCCGGCTCAGTCACATTGATTTTTCGCCGTCGCTGTAGACAGTACAAAACCTCGCTATCAATTAGATAACCATTGACATCAATGAGCACCATGCACTCTTCAACAAGGAGGCTTTTTTTCCGTAGCAGGACGTGAAAAATTAACAGGACGCCAAGGGCTTTTCATATGCATCAAATATAAATCTTATTGTGCCCCCCTCCCCCCTTTTTCTATTTTGCCACGAGGCGGGTTTTTTCCCGTCCGCGGGGGGAAGCAAAAAATCGATGCTTCAGAAGGAAACCTATAAAAGTCTCCGCGAACGGGACGAGAGGGAATGGGAAACCACAAGCTGATATTGGCGTTGCTAAGCAATGCCATAGTCTCGTCAAGCAGACAGACATCCTGTGGAG
>BOPN01002556.1:150177-158617 GCA_017312705.2 Penaeus japonicus
AGGACAATGATGCCTAATATATCCAATATAGATATTACTTTCCAAACGTAGTATGCTCATATGAAGTATTAGAAAGAGAAAGTACAGTAAAAATATGATTTTTTTTCGCCCGTGTAATTATCGTGATAAACCCACCCCCTCAGCCGTATTCTATGACGTTGTCTGCGTGTCGTGGCCATGTCATGTTCATGTTATGTCCATGTCGTGTTCATGTAACGAATGCGGTAATCTAGGACGCAAAAGCGTGGCAAGTTTGCGGCAGTTGCTTCAGATTTACCAACCGTTCCAAAGTTAACAAGTTTCGGATGAAAGACACTGTCCAAACGACAAATTCATAAGAGAAACAACAATCATAGGTAGCACTAACATAAGATACTTCAATTTTGGTATGAATCAGTCGTTGTACTTGTTCCTAGTTAAAGAATTGACAACCATTTCACGAACGCGCTGTTGGTAATTCACTCTACGCTCGATCAAAACAAACGGGATGAGAGGGATCGTGTGTTTATGAACAGATCTTCCTTATTTTATCTTTGTATATACTGTACATATATGCGCATTTTTAATATATCATACATATAGATTTAATGTATACATATTTCATATAATTATATGCTTTAATTTTACGTCCCTGACTACTTTTACCATTCATTTAACTTCACTCTCCTTCGAAAAGTCCGCCAAAAGGTAAACAAACTCAAAATCAGCAGAGAATCCATGTTTTCCTAAAAGAGTTTGTAATCCGTGTCTAGGACAATGATGCCTAATATAACCAATATAGATATTACTTTTCAAACGTAGTATGCTCATATGAAGTATTGGTAAGAAAAAGTACAGTAAAAATATGATTTTTTTCACTCGTGTAACTATCGTAACAAGCCTACCCCCTTGCCACGGAGTTTCCATGATTGTTCCAATACTTTCCACGCATTTGCCACGACTTTGCCACACTTTAGCCACGAACCCGCGCTTCTAGAATAAGAACCGCGGCATGTTCATGTCATGTACACGGCGCGCTTAGGGACTTAGAATATGGCTGCCTCCCTGTGTCAAGGAGCTTCCACGATTATTCCAATACTTTCCACGACTTTGCCGCGCTTTTGACACGAACACGCACTTCTAGAATACCAAACGTGGCATGTTCATGTCAGATACACAGCGCGCTAGGGACTTACAATACGGCTGTAACAACCGTATTCTAGGACGTTTTCTGCGTGTCGTGGCCATGTCATGTTCATGTTGTGTCCATGTCGTGTTCATATCACAAATGCGGTAATCTAGGACGCAAAAGCGTGGCACGTTTGTGTCAGCTGCTTCAGGTTTAACAACCGTTCCAAAGTTAACATGTTTCGGATGAATGGCACTGTCTAAACGACAAATTCATAAGAGAAACTACAATCATACGTAGCACTAACAAAAGATAGTACAATTTTGGTATGAATCAGTCGTTGTACTTGTTCCTAGCTAAAGAATTGACAACCATTTCACGAACTCGCCGTTGGTAATTCACTCTACGCTCGATCAAAACAAACGGGGTGAGAGGGATCGTGTGTTTATGAATAGATCTTCCTTATTTTGTCTCTGTATATACTGTACATATATGCGTATCTTTAATATATCATACATTAAATTTAATGTATACATATTTCATATAATCATATACTTTAACTTTACGTTCCTGATTACTTTTACCATTCATTTAACTTCCCTCTCCTTCGAAAAGTCCGCCAAAAGGTAAACAAACTCAAAATCAGCAGAGAATCCATGTTTCCTGTGCGTCAGGACCAAGTCTACGACAACATTGCCTAATATATCCAATATAGATATTACTTTCCAAACGTAGTATGCTCATATAAAGTATTGGTAAGAAAAAGTACAGTAAAAATATAATTTTTTCACTCCGTAAAACTATCGTGACAAGCCTACCCCCTTGTCACGGACTTTCCACGATTGTTCCAATACTTTCCACGCTTTTGCCACGAACCCGCGCTTCTAGAATAAGAATCGTGTTCATGTCATGTACACGGCGCGCTTAGGGACTTAGAATACGGCTGTTACTAAGTCTCAGCTTGGTCTTTGCCCACCATGGTGCCCAGCCACGGCTGTGACTGTTAGGCGGCAGTGGAAACTCACAAGCTTGGATGGGACTCGATCTGCGCGCTAATACTGTAGTAGCCTGACGATTAGATAGAGATAGAAAGAGAGAGAGAGGGGGTTAACACATTTATTAATGAAGTGTTTCTTTTAATACGTGCGTTCGTATATAAATGTATTTACCCAAACTTATCAGTTGACAAATGTACATACTTGTATGTAGCAGAGCATGGATGGTTTTACTATTAAGAATAAACAAATCTGCCAGAATCCGGCAGGCAACGTACGAGCGGCTGGTCTCTTCTGAGCGGCGGCGGGGATGTTGTTGCTCCTGCAGGAGCTCCTGGCCCTCGACCCGGTCGCTCCCGTGCTCACGCCAGCCCACCTCCGCGCCACCGACCGCCGCGTCACGCACCTCCTGGCCGCCCTCAGCGCCTGCAGCGTGAAGAAGGGCGGATGGCACAATGTTCTTTTTTGAAATTGCTGGAATTGTAATATTCGAAGTCACGTGCAGTAGTGTTGCCATTGCAGGTGGACTATCTGTAACTTCCTTGCAAATTATCACGCTAAAAGTTTGATCTTGAACGGTATCTTTTTTTATGTAAGAGATCTTGACAAATTGTCAGCTCACCATCATCTGTGAAAATTGGTCTGAATCTCAGAATTTGTGAATAAAATGCTAAATCAATCACATATTGTTTCCATCACTGTTTTAACCTTATAAAAGTTATTAGAGTGTATTCTTATAACACTGAATAAACAGAATATATATATATATATATATATATATATATATATATATATATATACAAACATACATACATATATATGTGTATATATATATATTATATGTATATATACATATACATATATAAATATATACATACATATATATATATATATATATATATATATATATATATATATATATATATATATATATATACACACACACACACACACACACACATATATATATATATATATATATATATATATATATATATATATATATATATATATATACATATATACATACATATACATATATACATGAAAACTAAACATGCTGAAGACGCTAAACTAGTATGTAAATCTGTAAGGAAGAGGGCATCGTTCGCACAGTATTTTGCCCCCCCCCCCTACTTCCTTGAGTGTGCAAGATTTCCAGCCAAGAAACGGCAGTTAGTCTTTTCTCTCGTCGGGAAGAGCACCGGTGATTGCCCGACGATTTACGTGGACGCAACATCGGTGTGGCTGACCAGAACTTTAATAGTTAAGTGCTTATCCTGTGATTTTGGGCGGTATAGGATTAGCAATAATACCGTCCGATACAGTGTTTGCTAAGGGTTGTGTAACCCCCCTCCCCCCGACAATTCTCGTATCACGCTACCAAATATTTCTAGTAATTTTTTATATATTTTACCTGAATGAAATTTTAGAGGTATTTTATGCCTTTTCTTTTCTTTAATAATGATTCTGTGCTTAATGAGTTTATTAATTAGTACATAGTTTACAATAAGATATAATTCATGTTCAATATGGTGGTCATTAAACCCTTTAAATGGTGGCAGAGAGGTTATATGCAATAGTGCTTTCATTATCAAGTAAAGTTCATAATAACTTTAATGTCCATTTGTGTGTCGGATTTTACATGATCTTGGCTGAGGTAATTATTACATACGGCCCCCTTTAGTATCCAAAGATTGACCCCATGTTTTTATTTACACATATCTTTCATTTATCATTTTATTTATGTTTTAATGCATTTCATTGCTGAACTTAGCGTCTTTGTGTTATGTATTTGATTTTAATTGATTTCAGTTCTCTTAACAATTATTTTTGTGGTATAACATTTTTAACATTGTTTATGAACTAATCCTTGGGCAGATTTATTTGATTTGTTGATCATCTTGAAGTGTTGGGAGGCTTGTTGCACTTATCTATGCAATGCGTACATTGCGATGACCGTAGGTCGTGGTGTAACTAGTTATGCAAGCGGTCTCGTTAGTAATTAATGGCAATAGGTGGTGTAAGCTGCCTTTTCGGTAAAACATATATACTATGATAATATTTTTCGTGAGCTAATATGTTAGGACAATTTATCAGAGCATCGGGGTGTTAACTGCTACTTTCGTTTGTCTACGCTACTCTTATATCGTGCTTTCTCCATGTCTGCTGTCATTTATTTGACAAATAAATATGCCTAAGAAGAGCACCAGAAGTCGCCCTGCATCGGCGGTTACTTCACCGTCGAGTGCACGTCCTTCTCATGACGTCACTGAGGTCTTGCCAGTTCTTTCGAATGCCTCAACACCCGAAATGCGAGAGGAAGTTCGATCTGTCGGAGTCGAATTAACTATGTTTGAGGAAATTTTGCAAAAGCTTATCGCTGTGTGTGGGGAACTAAGGGAAGTAAGAGGGAATCAGGAAGCTCTGGAGAGACGTGTTGCCAGTCATGAGAGACCTAGAACGCAGCAGGATCAGCGTGATTGTAACGTAGATACCGACGTTGATGTCAGTGCGCGACGTCCACCAGATGAACAAAGATACCATGTGTCTGACGTCGAGCGGACGTTCGCTCTTCCACCAGACCTTCCTAGAGAACGTCTACCCCGACAAACACAGCCGTATTTGGATAGAGAAAGTACTGAAATACCAACATTGGGACATGCAGATAGCTCTACACGTGTAGCTAATTCCACGTCCACCGATGTTAGTGCCCAGTCTATCGTGTCATACGTTGTAGCCAGGGAAAGTATCCCTTATTTCCGTGGCGAGACTTCAGCAACTGAGCCTCTTAAACGTAATCAGGAGGTCGAGTCCTGGATTCGTTCCGTGGAAAATCTGGTAAGGCCAGCTACTGACGAGGGGTATATGCGAGCTGCCAGGGCCCATGCTTTGGTCCAATATTTGATGATTGCCATAATTGGGCTGAATTTAAGGGAAAACTTCGATCCAAGTTCAGGGGTACTTACACTACTAATGATTTCTTTAAAGTGCTTCACGATTATAAGATGACAGCGGGGCAAGCACCCCTTGATTTTCACCTTCAACTAGAAGCTGCGGTCTATCAAGGATATAGAGATCATGCCAGTAGTATTGGGACTCCAGAGGATCTTATTAAGAGGCTATTTCTCCAAGGTATACCAGGGTGGTTGCGTGATCTTCTTTCATTGAGGGATGATGCACCATTTTCTATTCTGGCTGAAGCAGCACAACGTGTGTGGAGCTCCAGGAATGCGATTCGCCATGGTACTGAGGGCCCGACTACTCTCTCAGCGCCAGACTGTCCACTGTTTGACCCATATCGAGAGCACCCCTTGCATCAAGTATCTCAACGTCCAAATCAACTAAATCGCAGGAGCTCTGAGTATGTAGCCGCAGCAGGCACTGCAGGCAGTGCCAAGTGGTGTGAGTTCCATAACCATACAACTCGAACAATTCTGCCTACCTACGCTTAAATGGTAAGGAATACCTTATCGTCTATACCGATTCTCCTTCTATTAGTGTCATGCCTATAAGTTTACCCACACCATCATACCCTAAAGATGAATCGGCACCCATTGAGTGTTCAGCTGACATTCATCCACTAAATTACTTCAAAGTCGCAGACCCTTCATGTGAATTATCACGGGGAGAGATCATGCAATCCATGCTTATCATGCAAATGCTGTTCTTCCATACAAAGGGATGTTCCTACCTGCTGTGGTTTCTCGCTCCTGTGTACATGATCAGATACAGGTTGATGCTACAACCCATGACCTTTTCATCCCCTCGACTGTCGTGAATGTTCAGGAGAGCCATCTCCATTTCTGGGTGATAATCCTACAGCCAGGCCTTACCGAGTGATAAATGGTCAATGTTTGGGGACAGCATTTGAAGTAGCAGGTGTTGTTACCATAAAATATGCAGAGGTCGATGTAGTTTCCCCTTCAGTAGAGGATGGCAATTTGAGTTGCAAGAGGGAGTTCTTTAACATATGCAACATCTTGATGATCAGGTCATTCAATAGTTGGTAATCCCATTAGAACTGAGGTCGTCTGCCATGAAGCTTGCTCATTGTCCTCCCTTAGCAGCTCTTCCCGGGATCTACCACACTTATACTAACCTGCATAGGATGTTTTACTTCCCTAACATGTTGTGAGAGTCCCGGGCTTATGTCCAGTCATGTCATGTTTGCCAACGTCGTCGTGGACATATGCAGAGGGTACAGATGGAACACCAGCCAGAGGCCAATTTCCCAATGGAAAAGATTAGCTGTGACCTCATTGACCTCCATTCTTCTGGTACACGACACTGGTATGTTCTTACAATTGTGGATCATCATACCAGGTTTGTCCAGTTGGTCCCCTTAAGGCGTTCTAATGCTGCTTCTGTCTGTGATGGACTTGTTACAAATTTCATATCCATTTTTGGTCCCCCCAGAATATTACAGACCGATCAAGGTACAGAGATTAAAAATAGATTGTTTGAGCAGGTCTGTGAAAGCTTAAAGATGACCCATATGTTCACAATTGCCTATCATCCCCAAGCCAATGGTATGATAGAGAGGACTAACTGGGTGGTAAAGGATGCATTATCCATGTTAGCAGAGACACAACCTTCGCGTTGGCCTGAATTTCTGCCGTTAGTTCGACTTGCAATCAACTCAGCAATTCACCGCTCAACTGGTGAGCAACCACTTTACCTTATGACTGGCCAACATGGGTACTTTCCAGTTGGACCAACGAATATTACAACCTTCTCAATGGATCATTATGGTCATGCAGAGAAGCTGCGAACAGCAAGAGAAGTTGCAATATAGTCAAGTCGTCAAGCACGTGAAGGTTTGGCCAGACCTTACAACCAGAGGTCGAGAACTACTTTCCAGCCTGCAGTCAGTGATCTTGTTTGGAACAAATAATACAACCTGCTCCTCCCCCTACCAGATACTCTAGAAACTTTCGCCACCATTGGACTGCCCCATCTCGAATCATAAAGTGCATAGGTTCCGTAGCTTTTCTTGTTGAGGATATCAATTACCCCTTTGCCAGAATAAAGGTTCATGCAAATCATCTGAAACAGTATTATCCTGAACCAGATTTAATCTGATGAGTCCTCATGGGGTGCTGCACTTTTTGCTTGTGTTATGGACTACCAGTGCCAAGAGCCATTGATTTTAATCCACTTGGCAAGGTGATGTGGACGTTAGTTTTATCTGGTCTGTTTGTTTTGGATATTAATTCATTAGTTTTGAGGTTTTGTGATTAAAGTTTTTACTTGTAGTTTGACACATTTTTAGTTCTGTTGGCACCTGCTGTCTTACTGCCTGTTCACTGTGTAAGGGTAGTAATAATCTACTCACTAACCACTAACCATAATCCCGGATGTCCTCTGACTCTCTTAACGAAAGCTAATTGAATTACAGTTGATCAGAAGTGGTTGGGTTCTGCTGAGCTGGAGCCAAGTTCAGTTTTAGTTCCCAAGGCCACTTCATCCCAGGTCCATGAGAAGAACAAATGGATCATGTGACAGAACTTGACTGAAGATGGAAGGACGTGACGTTCGTAATCGGCATAATGTTGGGAATTAACAATCGACCTGTCCTTTGCAGCTCTCGAACCCGCCTGAAAACTAAACATGCTGAAGACACTAAACTAGTATGTAAGGAAGAGGACATCGTTCGCACAGTAGTTTGCCTCCCCCCCCCCCCTACTTTCTTGAGTGTGCAAGATTTCCAGCCAAGAAACGGCAGTTAGTCTTTTCTCTCGTCGGAAAAAGCACCGGTGTTTGGCCGACGATTTACATGGGAGCAACATCGGTGTGGCAGACCAGAACTGACGTCGCCCTAAAGGAAAACTTTAATAGATAAGTGTATATCCTGTGATTTTGGGCGGTATAGGATTAGCAATAATACCGTCCGACACAGTGCTTGCTAGGGGTTGTGTACCCCCCCCCCCCCCCGACAATTCTCGAACCAGGTTATATTTGTTTGAGAAAGATGGTAGAATGCAGTGTCGCATTTAATATAGAAATATAAATTTTACCTCCCTAACCGGTTAGACAATTCTTTTAATGGATCACGTGGTCTATTGGATTAGCAGCCGGGTCTGTCACTCTGACGGCTCAGGTTCGAGTCCCGGTCAGGGAGGTAAAATTTGTATTTCTATATCAAATGCTTTACTGCATTCTACCATCTTTCTCACATAGATATAACCTCGGTAAACTGATTTGGAACTTGAATTTCTGATTCATTGCTGCCGAGTGCCCACAGGAATTATCTGTAAAACCTCGCAATCACAGCTCTGCTATGTGCATATAGGTAACTTCCATGATGGTTGTAAAGCATCTGGTTAGACAATTC
>BOPN01002556.1:177848-182848 GCA_017312705.2 Penaeus japonicus
ACAGTAATTTTAGTGGTATCAACTACAATTTGTGTGAGGCTGATACCTAATACTTCCCTCCTCACCTCACACGCCTACAGCAGCTTCATTTGACACTCCTTTCCATCTCAGAATACCATGGACGGAGCATTTGATTGCTAACCCCGTTTACTGTATATTGCTGTCAGAACCTACAAAGCATCCGATCTAGGTGCACAAGCACATGCAACAAATCAGTCTACAAAGTAAATGTCAGAAGCATTTTCAAATACACACCTATCCTACTCGAATGCGATCAGTCCTCAACCAAGTACATATCTACATACAAAGAGCATGGATGGAACAATTAAACAAACACAGGCTAGGAAAAGTGAGAGAGATAAAGAAAAATAAAGAAAGAGGTAGAGGCGAAGGCTATATCTATTATGTTCTACATCTCATGAGGTTTTTAAGTAAATATTGAATATTGCCATAAGGAATATAGGATACAAATTAACTCATCATCGTATTTTTTATTCGTCTATCTCTGCATATTCATGTTTTTGCATATGTCTGTGATGCTTTCAAACCATTTTCCTATTGTAAAACGAAAAACATTCTCTTTTTTCAAATTGTGTTAATTTGAGTAATACTTCCCTTCCACCTAAAATATAGGTATATAAAAGAAATGTACACACAAAAGTAAAGAGAGCAAGCAATTTACAATATTCTTTTTTAAATCAGAAATGCTTTCCACTGATGTTCCCATACAGAATATATACATTAATAACCTGTTTTCCTTTCAAAATCCATTCACAAGAAACCATACAATATCAATTCAATATCATTTGTGCAGATCTTTTGCCATAAACGAAAACCAAAAACAAATTCCATTACCAAAGGCTTACAAATGAAAAAATCAAATGAATGTCATAGAAGCGCCCATGTTTAGGTCAAGTAAAATTTTGAGCTACCTGTAACCTAACCCCCCAATATTAGAAAAATCTGTAGATGTATGAGAAGTCTGATATTGACAGGCACTGCTGCTTAAAAAGACTATATCTATGTTACTGAAACTTTCAACAATTATAATAATAATACTACATAGGCTTATCATCTTCAACCTCAACATGACATTTTTGTAATTCCATTCATATTGCTAATGATTTATCTTCCAGCTCTGAAAGCTAAATAAAGGGTATGACTTTGTTATTAAGACTATAAACCTCCTCATCCTCATCAAACATAACTGAATACAGTGTAATATAACTCAAGAGCAAGACTTCGGCATCTGACCACCCTCTGATTGATTCTGGCTGAGTGAGAAACAAGTGTCAATGGAGGAAACCTAAAAGATGGAAGCTTTCCATGTCTTCCTTGTATCACTGATATCACAAATTCTAAGGCCTCATTCAAACATTAATATCACTGCATCTGTATTTTCTGATCAGTCCATCTCGACAAGCTGTGTAGATGTAGCTGGAATCCAGTGCTATTTTGTATATTGGATCGCAGTCTGAACCAGTTAGCTGGAAAGCGCTAGATCCACTCAGATTGTAAAACTGGCAGATTCCATCTCGTCGTCCTGCCAGCACTCCTCCCTTGAAGGCGGTTACAGTTTCAACAGGGGAGGCACTGTCATGGGACAGAGGCCGGGTTACAAGAGCCTGTGGAAGATTAGAGTTAACATTACTAACTTGATATTACTTTCATCTTTGAAAAGAGGAGAAGAAAAGTAAAAATGTGATGAAAGGAAATTCTACAAGTTGTAATTTGAATGTATACATATCACTGCATCACACTTTAAAGGACAATATATCCCTTCTCAAAGCATTTAAGATCTCTTCTATTAAAAAGATGGTGAAAATATACATATAAAGAAACAAACAATAAATAAATCCAATAATAAACAACCATATTATCATAAAGATGACATTATCAAAACTTCTTTTATGGCAAAATTAGTTGGGATAAAAATGCCAAAGCATTAATCATACACCAAGTATGAAATGGTATCTAGCTCTTAAAACTTAAGCAGTGTTATCTATAAACTGTTTATAGCATTACAAATCTTATTCACTTTATAAATGCTATGTAAAATCATATCACAAACACTGTCAATGAATGCCATGGAATACAGGACTTAGTTGTCTTCTATTTAGTATTACCACAGTGTATATACATCTTGGTGTTGTAAAACAAAAAGTCCATAGTACTAGGTCTTTCAATGTCTAGTAATATCAGTCATTAATTGAAATTAAAGATACCCTTAAACTATGAAACATCTTATGGTGATCACTTAATAAAATCTAAAAAAATGCAGGGTTCCAGTCAGCCTAAACCTGCATTCTGTGATGGATTTATTATGAAAAAATATTCTTTGGGCTAGTCTGTACTACCCAGAGGTTGGAGTCCTTTCAATTTTTAGCCGGTGCCGCCAGCAGTCGTAGACTGCCCATCCTGACTGCCAGTTAGGTCTTTAGGTTCCCCATCCACAATGGGTTAATAGTGAAGTTGATCATATGAGATAAATAGTTATATAAAGCCCCTGAGATTTGTAGTTGGTAAAAATAAAAGAAAGAAAAGTCATAACAAACTGAACCTAAGATCTTTGTGTGTGTATACAGGTATCATTCATAAATTTTACATGATTTGGATGCTAGTTCTGAGTGTAAAATATGAATCATTACACAACAGCAAGAAGGGATAGTTTGTAAAAATATAGACTCAGAAACTAAAGCCAATTGCCCTATATTATGCCTAGCACTACTGTAAGCAATGATGAAATGAAACTGGCCAAAAATACTGTTTTAAAAAATGAGGAAATATTTGAAAAAAAATCTTTGATGATTCATACACTGACCTCTGCATCCACAATAACAAGACGTCCATCGTTGAGTCCTATAACCCCAACTGTAGGTGTTGCCCAGCAGACACACAGCACAGATGCTCCCTGCGTGAACGACCCCAGGACAGTCCGACTCTCCACAGCAACCAAGTGAACCATGCCCTCTTCGCAGCCAAGGAGCAGTAGTTTCCCTGTAGTGCCGTGCTCTAAATCATCTGTTGAGCAGAGGTTTGACATAGTTCAGTCTTAATAACAGCCATTTGAATGAAAATACTCTCTCCTATTCTTAAGGGTTCTATGTACATTTGGAATTATTAACCTATTTAGTGAACAAGCTATCTATCATCTTTAACAATGTTAAAGATGATAATTAAAGTTTTATTATTTTTTTCATCCCTACAGGAAGGTGGTTTTAAGCAAAACATTATGAAAATATATCTATCATTAGTATTAGTATTATACTTCTATTTTACCCAAAATAAAAACATAAATAACTAATGAAGGCAATAAGTACAGTTACATATAATAAAAAATCACTAAAATTACTGTCATACATATCAATGGGTAAGAAAGAAGCAAGTAAACTGATACTCCACAGCACAAGCATTAAGGTGATTAAACCACTACAAACCTGGTATTTCTGCAGGTGCCGGAAGATTGATTAGGCGAGTGACATCTGTTACTGCACATGAAGTGATTGGTGATTCTACTGTCAGGAGAGTTGCTATGCATTTGCTCTGACCACAGTTCCAAAGTCTTGCTGTGCCATCCCTGTGACAAAATGTGATTTGCATAAAGATCACATTCCAAATTTGCAAGCAACATACTACATGCAAAGTACTAAATATGTATGATGGTCTATAATTTATATAAATCAAAATGCCTCTGACTTTCTCATCGGTCTTTTAGTAATCCTTATCTCATTATTTAGAGGAGTAAAATGATAGCAGATATCAATTCTGTTTAATTAAGCAGTGTAAAGTTCTTTTGAATTTCTACAGGATATCAAATTCCTTTTTTACAAGGCAGGCAGAGTGACAATGTAACTTCTTAAACTTATTCTACAATGACATAAGTTCTAAGAAAATAATTCACTTATCATTATATTTTGTTTAGGATACTAAATTAAGAGCAATTACAAAAAACAGAAAAGCTAAGGCATTTTAATCATAGACTGTCTCAAACACTGACCAAACAGCCTATCTAGAATTCATCTAGGTTCTATTTAATTGGAGTTGCATGAAATTCAAAGAACCATAAAAATATTTGTAAGATGTGGCATCCAATACCTAATCCTAGTTTAAATTGAGACTAACAAACTTAGCTGGTTCTTCACAAAACAGATCTTAATGGGAAGTCACTCACTTGCTGACAGAGATTATGTTCTTCCCTCGATCAACAAAGGCTGTGTCCAGAACAGCTCCCGTGTGGCCCTTCAGAACAACCGGACACTGCCCGCTGGCTGCATCCCATATCCTGAGCTGCATGTCCCCTCCCCCCGACAGCACCACAATGCCCGAGGGGAAGAGGCGGCAGGTGTATACGTCAAAGAGATGACCTTCCAGCAGTCTCTGGAATTATCAAGAAACTTATATGGTATATACTTGATTACAGAATATATATATATATATATACATTTATAAGATTTGAAATAAAATAAATGAATATATAATACTTTACACAGTAGTCAGAAATAGCAAACTTCTCACTGCTAGGGCCATAAAAAAAAATAATTCAATAGCACTATAGTTCTATAATAACAAAATAAAAAATAAATAAATAAAATGAGATGGATATTTAAAAACTAAATTAACAAATATTCTATCTATGAAACCAATAAATCTTGAAGTAATAATCTTTGCTAGCTCTAACACTTCCATGACAGGTCTTTTCCATGGCGTCTGGTCACTTTCATAAAGGCTTTTTTCTTTGGTTGAAATTAGGCTATTTTTTCTGCAGTTATGTAACCAGCATATCAAACCAAATGCTAAATAGTATCATTCTGATAAGATAAAAACACTTTTGAAACCATAAGTCTATAAAATGATAGAAAACACGCACATCATTAGATACAAAAGCCTTGTTGAATGCACTAAGATGTGGTCCCTTTCGGAGAAGTGTCTCCCACCTCAGATCTCAGGCCTTTTTTGAGTAAACTTCAGAAGTGCTTTTGTTAATTCTTTTTGTCGTTCCA
>BOPN01002557.1:15000-22500 GCA_017312705.2 Penaeus japonicus
ATTATCAGTATTATTATCATTATCATCATCATCATCATCATTATCATTATTATTATCATTACCATATCATCACCACCACCACTATCATCATCATCACCACCACCACCATCATCACAAGGCAGTTAAAAGTGAATCCATAGTTAAATCCTTTTTTTTAATAAAAGTTCCATCTGTATATTCAGATTACGAGGTTCTTGCTAATCTGAGTCGAGGCGAAAATAGTGACACGAGATTGCTGACTTTTCGGGTGAGATGAATTTTGACCGTTTAAATCATTAATAAATCAATAATTAATTCAATACATTCATAATTAATTTAATAAATTCATATTTAATCTAACAAATTAATAATTAACTTAATAAATCAATGATTAATTTAATGAATTAACAATTGATTAATAAGTTAAATAAAGATCAAAGTATTTCTGAATGCTATGATGATATTATTCATTATCGTTCATTTTAATTTATAGTTGAATTTAATTTTCGATTTTTTATAGAAAAAAAAATAATTCACGAGTCAAGGTTGATTAATTATACTCGACCATTGAATAATATAGAAATATGATCTGCTTAAGTAAAATACACACACACAGACAAACACACACACACACACATACAAACAAACAAACACAAATAAACAAAAAAGAAAGGCACTCCATTTATCAAAAACAAACTCGCACATTTATCATATTCGAAAAACTTGAATATGCACATGGATGTATAAGTAATTGTACTTTAAACAATGATCAGTCTACATAATAACAAAGATGATTTAGTGACTGTTAGTTTAGTCGGCCATATTCTAGGACGTATTCTGCGTGTCGTGGCCATGTCATGTTCATGTTGTGCCCATGTCGTGTTCATGTCACGAATGCGGTATTCTAGTATGCAAAATCGTGGCACGTCGTTGTACTTGTTCCTAGTTAAAGAATTGACAACCATTTCACGAACGCGCCGTTGGTAATTCACTCTACGCTCGATCAAAACAAACGGGATGAGAGGGATCGTGTGTTTATGGATAGATCTTCCTTATTCTTTCTCTGTATATACTGTACATATATGCGTATCTTAATATATAATACATATAGATTTAACATATACATATTTCATATAGTTATATACTTTAACTTTACGTTTCTCACTACTTTTACCATTTATCTAAATTCACTCTCCTTCGAAAAGTCCGCCAAAAGGTAAACAAACTCAAAATCAGCAGAGAATCCATGTTTTCCTAAAAGTGTTTGTAATCCAAGTCTAGGACAATGATGCCTAATATATCCAATATAGATATTACTTTCCAATCGTAGTATACTCATATTAAGTATTGGTAAGAAAAAGTACAGTAAAAATATGATTTTGTTCGCCCGTGTGACTATCGTGGTAAGCCTACCCCTTGTCACGGAGTTTCCACGATTGTTCCAATACTTTCCACGACTTTGCCACGCTTTTGACACGAACACGCGTTTCTAGAATACGAATCGCGGCATGTTCATGTCATGTACTCGGCGCGCTAGGGACTTAGAATACGGCTGAGTGAATCACAAGACATTAATTTGAATAATTTTCAATTGAATTAAGCTTTAAAATCTCCCACAGTTCATCTTCTGGACTGATGACTCGCAGATATATCATGCAACGTATGGCTCTGTTAACCTCACTGCTGATTTAGATATTGTGGATGTTGGCGCTTATCATGGAGATGCTGGTTAGTATAAGAGGAAGTGTGTTATGGAAAATGTTAATGGATGGAGAAATGTATTGTAATATATGCTGATTTAGTTTTGAATGGCTTGCTTTGTGTGTCATTCATGTGAGTGTATTTTTGTTTTTTGTCTTTCCGTCTTTGTTTTTTTTTATCTTCTCTTGGCTGTTTTAATGGAATATTAAAGGAAATTAAAATTAATGAAAACAATAAAAAAGGCTAATTTTCGCATCATTCTATCCCTAATTGCAACATTTTACACAAGATTTGATCTAATTAACCGATTGAAAAATTTAGACGGCCAACCCCATCACAAATCTTTCCCTTTCCTTAATTCTTCTGTTTAAACGATTTCTATTCAAGATTTGAAATTCTAGGGGATGCCTTTCGAGAACACGTAAATGACAGATTTCAACTAGCAGTCGGTTGGTGGTCTACAGATGAACAACTGATAAAGGTAAATATAAATTGATTTCCTTCTCACCCCCCCCCCCTCTCAGTGGGTATCAATTGCCTTGCAAGACATAAGAATTGGGCCTTGCATTCAGAGCCTGACCGCTGTTGATGTTAAGACGGGCGTGAAGTCAGGCAAAGAACTCCACTGGCAAACCAATGTCACAAGAGCACCCATTATACATGTGGGAGTTTTCAGCCGTAAGACACTATGACGTGGCTATCCTTAATAAAGAAACCGTGGGCAGAAAATATTACAAGATTCAATGTATAGCTTGTCACCCGGAATTTGTTTTTGTAAATGTAAACAATGCAAGCTACCGATAGGTTGAAAATGTTAGAATCGTTAACAAGATATGTATATATGTAGATAGATAGATAGACAGATGTCTGTGTGTAAATATGTATATATATATATATATATATATATATATATATATATATATATATATATATATATACATGTGTGTGTGTGTGTGTGTGCACTTTTTGTACAGTATATACACATACCCGTTTGAGTCCACCACTAACCTTTTAGTTACCAACTCCATTACCAGAGTTACGTGTCTGGAGACGGCATGTTACACTGGCCGCCTCTCGAGAACGCAGGGAAGACCCTCCTGTCGGTGGAACTCTTCATTCGCCCGCAGGACTTCGATGAAGGTTTGCCACTGAGGATTCGAATGTAATATGAATATGTGTGTGGACCACTCATACTGAAATAACATCTGCCGTCATATAGCATACATGTGTCTGTTATATTGTGAGTAGGAAAAGTATTTAGCGTATTTAAACTGGCTTCAGACGCATGATAGCCAACGTCAGGTCCTGACTCGGCACTCGAAGAAGAGAAAAAACCGTCCATACTAAAATCATTCCCCCCCTAACCTCAGTCACTTCCTGCCCCCCCGTGATGGGCTTCTCCCCCAACATCACACAACACGTCTCCCTGCGTATCCCCTTGAGTCGCGCCCCTGGGACTCTCATAACCTTCTACTGTGACGGTGACGTGAAGACACTGCAGATGGGGGATGGAGGAGGGGCGTCTCAGAGGAGTTTGAGTTGCAGCTGTCATGTGGGCGAAGTGTCTCCGATGTGGGATTTGCCGGTCGAATTTGTGTGTGGGCGTAAGTGTTTAGCGTCTTTTGTCGTTGTTTTTATCATTGTAGTTGTTGTTATGGTGACAAGGTTAATCATTGATGTCAGTTATTATTATCTATATTATTGTAATTATTACTATTATCAGTAAAATCATTATCATTACTATTATTATTATTACTGTTATTATTATTACCATTGTTATGATTACTATTATTATTATTACTGTTATCATTATTACTGTTATTCTTTATATCACTATTGTCATTATCGTATATTATTATTGTTATTATTATTGTTATCATTACCATAGTTGTCATTATTATTATTATCATCATTCTCATTTTTATCATTATCATTACCTTCATAATCTTTAATATGATTATTACTATCATTATCAACATTACTAACAATATGATTCTGATTCTATTGTTTTTTTATTATAAGCATTGTCATTATCACATTTTTATTATTGTCGTTATTATTATCATTGCTATAATCACAATCATCACTATCATTATTATTATAATCATTATATCATTATTATTATTAGTATCATCATTATTATTTTTTATTGTCATCGTTATTAGTAGCAGTGTTATTGACATTGCTATCATTTTTACTGTTGTTATTATCATTATGTTCATTTTCATTATAATTATCATTATCATTACATTTTTCTTCATCGCATGATTGTTATTATCATTTTTATCAATAGCAAGAGTAACATTACTGCAATTATGCTTATATATATGTGTATATATATGTGTGTGTGTATATACATATATATATATATATATATATATATATATATATATATATATATGTGTGTGTGTGTGTGTGTGTGTGTATGTATGTATGTATGTATGCATACACACACACACACACATATATATATATATATATATATATATAGAGAGAGAGAGAGAGAGAGAGAGAGAGAGAGAGAGAGAGAGAGAGAGAGAGAGAGAGAGAGAGAGAGAGAGAGATGAAGGATTTTCTTCATTTCTTCCCAGCGGTTTGTCCAGCAAATTTCACCTTTTCCCAAGATGGAAACAGATGCTACAGTGTTTCCCAGGAAGGTAATCCTATGGGTTATCTCGGAGCAGCAAGGAGGTAGAGTCATCCATGTAGTTATATATATATATATATATATATATATATATATATATATATATATATATATATATATATATAATTTCAATAAGATGTTCTTATTTCTTTTCTTTTTTTTCTCTCTTTCTTTTTTTTTTTTTTTTTTTTTTTTTTTGAGATATGAAAAAGGATTAATTCGCTAGAACATGATTAATTTATATAACAAGATCAATAGATCATACCCCCCCCCAAAAAAAAAAAATAATAATAATAATAAATAATAATAATAATAAAATAAAGACCCCCCAGAAATAATAATAATAAATAATAATAATAATAATAAAGAATGAAAATAATAAAATCAAATAACATCACCAAAATAATAACAACAATGATAATAAAAATCAAAAAATAGTAAAAGTCGGATTATCTTCCCTTATTTCCAGCTGTTCAGAAAAGAATGCATCTTTGGCCATTTTTGAAGAGCCGGAAGACCTCCAACAACTACCGGATGACCTGTTTTACTACACTATCCACAGGTCAAGGTAACTGCTGAAGAATACTCAGATATATCCTTTATCTACGCTGTTATAGATAGAAGTGAAAGCAGATTTAATATTCAATGAGGCAAATTTGAGATATGGTATGGGTGAAGAAGAGATAATCTCATAATGTAGGTATTTGATTGAAGATTCTGTATTTCATATTTATGAGAATAAAGTGATTCTGATGAAGATATGATCTTGATTGTTATTATGAATTTTCTAGTCTTGTATTTTTTTTAAACTTTTCAGCAAAGAGCACTTGTTATCAGTTTTAGTGTTCAGTACATTTCGTATAATCAGCATTTAATAAAAGGTCATAAAAAAAAACATATAATCAGGAGCAAAATGCACGAGCAATGCAGACATTAATTAGCTTACCCTATTCTTCGAAGATCAAGCCCCTTTCTCTCTTTTTTGAAGTACAAATGACGCTATTGTTATTTCTTCTTTAACAGAGACCTCAATGGGTGGCTTTGGCCCCCCCTGCCGTATTATGCATTGTGTCCTGCAGACGGAGTGTGTCAGGTAATGTCTTAGTGACTGGTTAGATAGTCCATGGATTTACTAGTGTATATGGGAGGGATGTTTGTGTTAACATGGGAAAGGGGGGATGTATGAGTATAAGCTTGAGAGAGAGAGAGAGATTGCGTGCGCGCGTATGTGTATGTGTGTGAGTGTGTGTGTGTGTGTGTGTGTGTGTTTGTGTTTGTGCGCGCGCGCGCGTGTGTGTGTGTGTGTGAGCTTGCGTGCGTGTATGTGTGTATGCAATGCGATTCACTCATGGATGGAAACCAGAGAACTATTCATGTCGTATATAATCCATGCTATCACCAGCCTTTTTACTTTTATCTGCTGTTCACGCAAGGAAAACAAGTGAGTCACAAGATTTCGCAAAGATATATAGATAATAAGAAAAATAACACTAATATTTTTTTCCCCACAGCCGTCTGAAAACAATACTTGTCTGACCGTCAACAGGCAGGGCATACATGAGGCCCAAAGCTGTTTCTCTAAAGACCTACGTTATGTCTGCATGGTGCCAGGTACTTCAGTATGGTGTTACGTGTATATCTGAGGAATAATGATAATGTATACCTTTTCTGCGCTTCATTTGTGTATTATAATGCATAGGAAAAGATTACAATTCACCCATTATATACAAGAAAATAGTATATCCAGCCAGTTCACCCATTATATACAAGAAAATATTATATCCATCCACTATATTTTGCTTTTTGATCAACAGCTCCATGTGCAATAACACAACCCTTCCACATCCCCAAGAAGTATTTCTCGCAACACCTTCAACATCACGAGAAAATACCTACATGCACTTTTCTTTCCAGCTTACTGCCCCCCTGGATTTACACTGCACTCAGGCCAGTGTTTCAAAGTAGCCACTATGCTCTTTGATCACCAAGTTGTAGCTCTGTCTTTGTGCGAGAATTACGGTGCGGCATTAGCCTTCCCGGAGACAAAGGAGACTCTCGAGTTCATTGCGGACATGATTCTGGTGAGTGGCAGTGTTTCGATTATAAGATCGGGTGTTGGTGTTCGGGAGAAAAAAAAAAATCATTGTGAGATTTGATGTGAGATTTTAGGTTTGAATTCACGGCTATGTGCGGGTTGATTTTGCTGGATATTTTTCTTTGTTAGGATTTACTTAAGTTTTATATTTTGCAAGGACAAAGTAGTTATATATCTTGGTACTCTGGCATTATCCGTGCAGTATATATATATATATATATATATATATATATATATATATATATATATATATATATATATATATATATGTGTGTGTGTGTGTGTGTGTGTGTGTGTGTGTGTGTGTGTGTGTGTGTGTGTGTGTGTGTGTGTGTTATATATATATATATATATATATATATGTATTATCAAAATTGTATTTTTAAAGGAAATGCATTCATTACAAATATATTCACTTTTATGTTTAGGTAGCTTTTTGACCTTTTTTAGTCCCCTTCTTCTTTGTCTTCTCCCATCTCTTCTATTCCTCTTTTTATTCCTCTCCCTCTACTTCTTTCTCTTCCCTTTTATTTCTGCTTCCTCCTCCTCTTCTTCTTCGTCATCTTTTCTTTTTTTCTTTTTCTTAATGTTCTTCCTCTCTGTTTTCTCACCTCTTCCTCTCTTCTTCCTACCCCTCTTCCATCTCTGCTTCCATTTTTTCATCTCTATTTTCTTCAATCAAAATATAACTGTCTGTCAACTCGCCCGTTTTCTTTTTACTCAGAAAGAAAACGGGAATCAGTCACTCCCAGCCGTTGGATTCCTCGGTCTGAACAGAGCGTGAGTTGTAATAATTAAAATGATCATAAATTGAAATAAATCAAGAATATTAAGGGAATGATAATGATTACACATGGTAATAAAGATACAGATGTTGATAATCGTTATGATAATAGTATTGCTCGTAAAATTTAAAAATGGCAAATGGCAGAGAAAACCATTATAATGATAATGATCATAGTGATGATAAAAACAATAATTATTATCGCAATAGTGAGGATGAAGATGAAACTAATGGCATGAATGAAAAACGGTAATAATTACGGTTGTAGTAGTAGTTGTTACCAACAATAACAAC
>BOPN01002557.1:27500-30000 GCA_017312705.2 Penaeus japonicus
CTGAAATTGATGGCGGTAAACATGTGAAGAGTTTAACCTAACTGAAAAAATATATGTATATAAAATCGCTAGGTTTTAGTTTGGTATGTAAGTGTTCGATTCTTTTGAATTATTAATATTGTTGAAAATTTATATCATGGTAAAGTTGGAACGAATAGATTTTGTTATTCTAAGAGAGAAATAGGGAAAATCTGTTCTCATTTATATAGTAAACATGTAACTAACTACTGCTTGGAGAATACATAACCGAATTATTCCATTGTTCATTCGCTGAGAGACAGATGAAAAAAATACTTCTTTTTATGTTCATATTACTGCATTAATACGAGTCTTTAAGAAAAAGACATTCTCTTATATACCAATCGAAATCATAAACTTATAAATTCCTTTATATATTGATATGAATATACATAAATACTGATACCATTGTCGTCAGTATCCTAAATCTCCTAAACTTAGGAAGCGTAACATCTGCCAAAATTTTCTGCACAGGTGACTTACACGTGCAGTTCCCCGGACCAACTCTTCGGCAACATGAACACTTCAGTGACTCTGACCTGCATGGAAGACGGAAACTGGTCTGTTGTTTCCCTCTCCGACTTCTTGTGCAGAACGCGTAAGACTGATTGCTGTAATGCATTGCTGTGCCGATTAAAAAGTTCTAAGAATTATGGGAAATAATGTGGGATCACGTCAATTTTGGAAATTGGCGCAAGTCTTGCGTTTAAAATGAGGAAGATTAGGATAAAATGATAGATTTCCGTCATTCTTGACTGTATGCGTATATAAATATATATATATATATATATATATATATATATATATATATATATATATATATATATATATATACAGTTTACATATGTATTTGTGTATGAATGAATATATTTATGTATAAGTATACGTAGACGTGTATATACGGCTATTCAATACAAATACAAACCTGGTCCTGAAAATCACACGCTTAACCTTAATCTTGGCTTTTGCAGCGGCGCCCCTTGATGCCTCCCTCCCAACCACCCCCGAGGGCGCCGTGCTGGTCGTGAATGCCTCCGACGACTCCTGGATAGGATCGAACACGACCTACGAGTGCGAGGATGGCGGGATGACACCACAGGGCACCACAACCACTACCATAACCATGACGGAGGATGGCTGGAGCGAGCTGGATCCCGATTTCGTTTGCTATCCCGGTGTGTATTGGTTGTGTTTTCTTTTTCTTTCTGTTTCGCGTCTTCTCTTTTGCTTGCCTCTCTTCTCTCGCGTTTTCTTTTTCTTTCTGTTTCACGTCTTCTCTTTCACTTGTCACTCTTCTCTGCTGCTCTGTTCTTCTCCTCTTTCATTTTCCTTCTCCTTCTCCCTGTTGATTTCCCTCTTCCTCTCCTTCGCTTCCTTCTTTGCAAACCCCCCCCCCCCAAACACACATCCCCATCCAAACTTATACACACAAAAACATCATACTAATCAACCTCACCTCAAATTTCCCTTTGGTAGTGGAGGAGGACCCCCCGCCCGTAGACCTGATTGAGAACGGCCACCTCCTCCTCGAAGACCCTCCTTATTGGGTGAACAGGACGCTGGTCTTCGAGTGCGACGGAATCATGACCTCACCCTCCGGAGCCACGAACACGACTGTTGTTTACACTCCGGACGGCTGGCAACTCTCGGACCCGGATTTCGCTTGTTATAATGGTTGGTGAATTTGGTGCATTGTACTGGTCTCTTGTTTCCTTTCTATTTCTTGTATTCTTCTTCTTATTCATCATCATCATCATCTTCTTCTTCTTCTTCTTCTTCTTCTTCTTCTTCTTCTTCTTCTTCTTCTTCTTCTTCTTCTTCTTCTCTCTCTCTCTCTCTCTCTCTCTCTCTCTCTCTCTCTCTCTCTCTCTCTCTCTCTCTCTCTCTCTCTCTCTCTCTCTCTCTCTCTCTCTCTCTCTCTCTCTCTCTCTCTCTCTCTCTCTCTCTCTCTAATTTTAATGGTATGTTGATGCAGTGGGTAATACATTGGCAAGATTTTCTACACCACGTAATGTCTAGGTAATTGAGCCATAAACCGTCTTCGATATAGGTGAAAAGGACAAACAAGAAAGAAACATATAAAACAAAAAATATATATAGTATAACATAACATAATTTGATATAAATTAATATAAATTACAACAAATCGATACCCCTTTTTCGACTGATCACATCTACTAAAAATGAACCACATCACAAATTTCATCTAATCCCCTCTATTTCCCTGACCTCTTTTTTTTCCCGCAGCGTCGGTCCTTCCCGAAAATGCCACCTTAGTGATAGACGACCCACCTCACAACGTGGGAGACACAGGAACAGTTATGTGCGAGGAGAATTTTGTGTCTGCAACCGGAGAGACAAATACCACGGTGACCTATACGCAGGGTGGCTGGATCATGGAAGATGTCGACTTTGAATGTTTTGAGGGTTAGTTTTAGCTTTTTCCTTCTCTTTCTGTCTCTATTTATCTATCTATTACTCT
>BOPN01002557.1:35000-42500 GCA_017312705.2 Penaeus japonicus
CCTGATAAATCATAGCTAGATTTATGATCCTGAGTCAGTAATTTAGATGAATAGATAGGTACATTTATACATAGATATATAAATGAGTTTTATATATGGATGCTTTGTAAATACTGAGCAAAAGTCTCATAACATTACTTTATGCACCAATTTGACAGGGCTAGTTGTTTTTCACATTCCATTAACCTCATATTTGTACTAGAAGTTATTATTGCCTTTTAATTGGACTTTCAGCTTATTTTGGTCACTATCAACAAGAGTTATAACCTGTTTTGGTCAGTTATATTTGGCTTTATCTATGAAGATCTGAGGCAAATTCAACATATATCAAAACTGCTATGATGTCTTGTAATGGATGGGTTAGTTTGTACTTGTTGTTAACTGAATATCTTGCCATCCTTTGAAATGAATTTCAACACATTAGTTGAAAAATATGAATAAATAACCAGATAGAAAATAAAGGATTATGTTTATTTTCCTTCTTGCCGAGTTGGCTTCAAGTTAATGATGTGCTTCATTAAAGTCCTTACTGCAGGAGATATGTCAACTTATTTTTTCATCCCGATTCATTAAGATGAACTTCTTTCTTTCACAACGGAGAAGCAAAGAAAAAAATGGAAAAATTATATAAAATTACCTTTTTATATACATAGATGACATCAAGATGTCTAATTTGCATAAGACATGTATAATCATACTGATATACATCAAATTAATTTCTAAAATTACAATGCATTAATACATGATTTATTAACCCATTGCGGACGGAGGATAGATTTGCTTGCCCAGTCTCCAGGATGGGTTTTATTTCAGAGCGAGGCAGCTTCATGCAACATATCTACTTTTCCCACTCTCTTTCAGTCACTCATTGTAAAAATAGAGCCATTTATGTGCTTCAAGTTTTGTGTTTTATTGTATGAGCTACTAATGTGTGTCATATGACAGACTCTATCAATGCTGCAGTTGACTATAGTTCAAGTATAGGGTCCATATCAGCTCATTATTTTCCTTATACTCAGTGTGATAGAAGTATTGCTGTTTAATTGGAGGACAAAAGGCAACTTTATTTTTTCATATCTGTGTACTGTCATGAACGAATACGAAAGATATAACCATTAAAAATGAAGATAACATGGAGGTGGGCAAAAAGAAGGAAACCTGTGCTTATGACTGAGTGCCACAGTAAAAGGCATCCCTACTGGCACAGTGGCACATGGCAGACACTGGGCATGGTTTGAGTCATCTCCCTCTTCTCATTCTGCCTGCATTTCCTTCAGTAGCAGTACTTTAGAACAAAAGGTCAGCAGCTTGCTGTGTATCATCACTCTATAAAGATAGTGCTTGCAAGAGTCAGTTAATGGATGCCATTCAAGGCTCTCTCTCCTTCTGGTGCGAGAAGAAAATGGTGCCATCTAGGTTTTGGATGATAGGTGAATCCCATTTTGCTTAATATTAGAGCAATTATATTCATTATAGCTGTAATTGTCATCATCACTCACTCATTACTCAAAGCACAATAAAATAACACTAATCCAAATTCCCTGTTATGTATGTCATGATGCCCATCGTCAGGCCAAAGCTCGAGTCATGTATGTCATGAAACCAAACCGCAATGGGTTAATCTTGTGTTGTTGTTGTCTAATTCCTTTTACTATTCTTATAAGAGCCCATATCCTGCTCTCATACTCTAATTCTATTCCAATTATTAACTACTCACTTCTCATTCACCCCATACAAAGACAAAGAAACAACGTAAATTCATATCATCCAAACGTTTATTCATCATCTACATTATCACATTCACCCCTTCCACTATCACCACCACGCCTTTCTTAACTTAGTCGTCTCCCTCCTCTATCATAGCCCCCTCATCCTCCTCCATGGCTTCTTCGGCGACGATCTTCCTCTTCTTGTTCTTCCCGGAGAGCCTGGCCGCGGCAGCCTTTATTGGGTTCGCCACGTTCTCGTCCTCCATGGCCTCCTCGACATCCAGCACCCTCTTTCCCTGTGGGGTGTCAAAGGTTGAAGCTCAGTGAATTTAGAAGTCGCTAGCACAAGATTCTTTGAATAGAACTGTTGTTGTAATTGCATTACTAGGTGTTATTAATAATGTGTGTGAGTGTGTGAGTGTGAGTGTGTGTGTGTGTGTGTGGGTGTGGGTGTGTGTGTGTTGATTGTGGATATAGATGTATATTTGTATTTGTCTTGTTATGTAAGTGTGGGTATTCGGACATGCAAAATGAATAAACAAATTCATATATATATATATATACTTATACAAATACATACATATATATATATATATATATATATATATATATATATATATATATATATATATATATATATATATATTTACACATTTATAGATATATATACATCTATATTTAAACATATATATACACATATATACATACATACATGTACATTACACACACTACACATACACACACACTACACATACACACACACTACACATACACACACACACATACACATACATATATATACACATATACACATATACACATATACACATATACACATATACACATATACACATATACACATATACACATATACACATACATACATATACAGAAAATAAACACTCTCTCTAATCACAAAGAAAAATTGATAAACAAATCAACAAAACCACTAAATACATAATACCCTCACCTACCCAGGAGAGAAACAATGAAGAAATCCACCATACCTGTCTCAGTCCTGCCGCAGGAGAATGGATCACACTCATGTGCCTGTGGACGACCGACAAGTCCCTCACTCTGTCTACCTCGACAGACTTCACCAGACGGTCCATGATAAACTTGGACTCTCGCTTCTCCTTGATTTCTGAGGCGCGCTTCATGGCATCCACTGTCGAGGGCAAAGACGAGATTAATGAAGGAAATAGTGAAAGCAACACGATGCAATTAAAACCAAAATAGACTGTCTTCTTAAGGGTTGAGAGATTACTTTCAGATTCATCATAGGTTTCTTAACCAAACAAATAAATTAATATACCAATAATTATAATGACATTATTGACAAAAATATTGATAATGATCTAAAAGATATCGTTGATACTAGACATAATAAGAACACAATAATACTAATATCCAATAACATGAATATAAAAACAGAATATGAAAACCAAACTAACAAAAAAGAACAAATCACAAAAATGAAAACTCTGACATTGTCATCCCCATCAAACAAACAGCAAAATCAAAACAAAGAACCACTCACAGGTCTTCTCCCAGAGCTCCCTGTTGTATTTGACAGGAACATGCCTCTTCCTCTCAAACTCGAAGGAGGGGTCGACAGTGAGCTCCTTGCCGGCCGCCTTCCTGAAGGCCCCTGTCCATCCAGTGCGACGGGGATTCCTCTTTCTCTTGAAGTGTTTGTTGCAGCGGCCACTGCAGAATTTAAAGACCTGGGGAGAGGGAGGGGTGTCAGCAATTACTAGGAGATGGGTATACTAATTATGACAATTGTTTCACATCAATGAATCTCAATTTGAAATCGGTTATCTATTATTTCCTCCCAAAAGTGTTCACATCTCATGATTCTCGTGCCAATTTTGGAGGTCTTGCATCAGATATATTGAAATTCTATTCTTTATTCCAAGCATTTTCAATTGTTCCAGACTATACAATACTTCAGCTAATTAATACAACCTAAAAGAACACTGTCATAACAAGGATAATTAACTTGAAATCATTCCTTTAAGACTGTTTTATTTTCTAATCTTCTTTGGCCATACCATGAAAAGTGATTTAGCAACAAATTATAACCCAAAGGAATATAATATAAAATAAGATGCAACAACTAGGTAAATGCACCTGTTTCGAAGTCTCAATATCCGAGTCCCTCATAATTGGTTACGAATACAGGACATACAGCAGCGCATACCTCCTTGTTCTCGCCACTCCATTCACATTGGTGCATGATACTCCTAGCTCTTATGTTTATCATTATATTTCTTTGGTTGTATTTTGCAGCTAAATCCATGCATTTTATTAGGTATGTTTGAAAACACTTTGAAAATAATATGAAGGCCGGAAGGGACAATTTGAAGTTAGCACAGTAATTCTAATGATTGATCATCAGATTATTACGTTTTTTTCAAAATATTCTTTTTAGTCTCTTTACGCAGCTGCAGTGTTGCCCTTTGGAGTGTTATGATTGAAAAAGGCACAATATATCCAAAACAAGCTCTTTACAACTAGCACAAGAATCAGGAGGCCCGATTTAGGGCAAAAAGCTCTAGTTCCTTCGAAATCCGACCACATTCATACACTAAGACGTAGATGTCGGAGAAACCAGATGTCCCTCACGAAACTTCTTCCCTAAGAATCATATATGTTGCATCACTTCATACTTCATTTGCACTTGCAGACCCTCCCTGGCAATGCATCGCCATATAAGGAAACACTTATGGCAATATCTTACCAGAATATAAGAGTGGCTGTTTATTGGCCTTTACCAGAGACGTAAATACAGAGGGAAAAGATATTACTAGAAATCACTCTTAGGTATATAATACAAAAAAATTACTTATCCATCTGCAATTTGCCAAAAATATGGATGAATACGGTTTTACAATTCCACACTCTCTATAAACTATCAATAATACTTACCTTGTAGGCTCTACGAAACCAGAATATTAGTTTAATACATAAATACACGTGATAAATATGGAATAAAGGAACAGCAAGAGCAAAAATACCATGAAAAGGTATCATATGGCGAAATTACCATACTACGCAGACTAAAAAAAAACAACATGGTCAGAACCTCATGCTCATAATAACACAAATAACTCCCGAAATACCACGAAAACAACCTTACCTTGCTGTCATTTCTCACAAACTGTATCCCATGTCCGGGATATACTTTCTTGGAGCAGAAATAACACCTTTCTATCCGCATTTTGTCTGATTTTAGAAGCCACGAGTCGCGGACATGTGTGGCGAGCGTGAGTGTTGGTCGCTTACTCCGACAACACCGTCCGACCGGGCGGCATGTGGGGCAAGGTATAGAAAACGGAAAGGGGAGACTATGTTTGTTTTTATTTTAATAGATATCTGTTTTATTTGTTTATTTTGATAGTTTGTTATCTGTTATCACTGTTATTATTGTGTATTTTTATTTTGATAGTTTATTATCTGTTATCACTGTTATCATTGTGTTTTTTTTTATTCTGGAATTAGTGTAGTTGTTATTATTGTTATCTGTGTCATTATCCTTACTAGTATTATTATCATTATTTTCTTCCAATATCAATGCTATTATAATTATTGATATTGCTGTGATCAGCATCATAGTTACAACCATTATCATTGTTTATATTTTCATTATTCGTTTTCATCACTATCATCATCGCCATTATCATTATTACCATCATTATATCACTGTTGATTTTTATCTATATTATCATTGCTATCATCTTCATCATTATTAGCATCATTACTATTAGTATCATTATCACTATTATGATTATCATTATCATCAGCATTTTCATTAACATCATCTTGATTATTGCAATCTTCTTTTATCACTATAATTATTGTTACTATTACTGTCATTATTATGATTATCATCATCATTGTCATTATTCTCATCATTGCTACTATCATCAGTGGTAGTATTATTATCAAAATAATTATTTTCTTATTCCATCCTTTTTCCCATTTTTTTTCCGCTGTTTTTGACGGCGCTTTCCCATTTCTTTACTCTTGATTCAACGTTGACTCCATCCATCCACCTTCTATTTGGACTTTTCTTCCTTTATTGTCATTTATTAGCATTGTCCATCACTTGCCTATCTGCATATATCTCATCTCTTCTCATCATATGCTCATTCCACAGCAATCCACTTTCTTGTGTCTTGTTGTTGCTGTTGTTGTTTTTCACTTTTGTCGCAGTTTCGGTTGTTGCATGTATAATCTATCTCACTCTGCAACACCTGTATGTAAGTTGTATCCAATGTACTTTCTTGATTTTCTTTCTTGTTGATCTATGCTTCCGTACATCATAGCTTGTCGTATTGCATTTCATTCGCTGCATTCTTATGTTGTTGTTTTTTTCCTATTTCTCTAAAGCAACCAAGCTTCCCTTCGTTGGACGCAGGAGATCTAAGATATCTAGAAACATCTCCTCTTTCTAATCTTTCCTCTTGCATTACGATTTTCACAACTTCTTGTTTCAAATTTTAGGTACTCTTGTTTACTGTATAATAATTCAAGAGTTTCTCTCTACTTTTAAATTTTGTCTCTAGCTTCTCCCTGTTGATTTTTTTTTTTATATCATTAATATCATGACATGTGTATATAACGTACAAGGGGGTTTGATTCAATTACCCTGCTTAGTGCAATCATATTGATATCGAAAAGGCTTGACCTTAAGGATCTCTGATGTATTCCCCTCTGTTGTCTAGAATTTCAACTCCTTCTTGCATATCTCTCGCCAGTTCATATTGTTTCCGATTCATATTTCCCTTCATACATTTATATACCTCTAGTCTTGGAATCCTATTACAAAACTTTTCCAGACTGAAAAATACACAGATAATTATATATCCATCTCTTCTCCCCGTGCTTATGTCTGTAGAACACCTCCCTGACATAAGACCAAGCAGTTCTTTCCCATATATCATTTTCTTATCAATATTTTTTCCTCAAATTTTCATTATGCGACATCGACTTGATTACTCTGTGAATTTCAAGAAAGGTTAATGTCTTCCTCCTCTTCGGAAATAGATACTATCCCGCTATCCATTCATTCGTACGGCACTTTCTCTTGTTTACACATCTACCCCCAACGAATCGTAAATGTCTATTTTTTTCTTACAAACTCCTCTAAACAGCCACTTCGCATTTCATATTCTGTAGCGAATTCCACACTCTACTTCGATGAATTTCTGGTATTAATCCTTCATTCAGAATACCATGTGGATTTACTAGCCTTGAATCTTCTTCGTTTAACACATTTTCCAAACATTCTTTCCAATCCCATTTTTCACTTTATATTAATAAATCAGCACCCTTATTTGGCAATCCCTTATCACGATAATACGTTAAATCCTGGTATGCCTTATCTCGAGCTTCTAATATTCTACAGACATTTTCTCCTTCCTTCGTTTTCAGTTTTTTATAGGCTTCATCTAGCACTTGTCCTTTCGCTAGTTCTCTTTTAGTCTTTATATGTTTCCCATCCTAGAGATTACCGTTCTTCTTTCCATTTCCTTTTCGC
Source organism: Penaeus japonicus (assembly GCA_017312705.2). Taxonomy (NCBI): domain Eukaryota; kingdom Metazoa; phylum Arthropoda; class Malacostraca; order Decapoda; family Penaeidae; genus Penaeus; species Penaeus japonicus. Next base: position 42,258 of record BOPN01002557.1, read on the forward strand.
TTCCATATACCTCTTTATAAAATATTTAATTCCTTCCTTCCGCCACCATGTTTTCTCAGTCATTCATGATTCGTTTTTAATTGTTTCCATTATTACATTCTGCTCTTTTTCATCACAATACTGTTACTGCCCCACCGCTCTCGCAACCTATCCATTATTTTGGCTTACCGAACTCGCTATCAATTGTCTATAAGTTTGTTATTAACTTAACTTATTACTTTTAGTCCTCACTACTTAATCTTC
>BOPN01002557.1:47500-55000 GCA_017312705.2 Penaeus japonicus
TTTCACATTTTATCAATTTATTTTTCTATTACTAACTTCAAGATCAATATATAATATTAACATTGTCTAAGCAGTGACTTACTAATGCTAACCAACTGAGATTAGGTGTTATTTAACAAGTATTATTACTAATTACTAATTAATTAATATATGCTATTCCTTATTCCAAACTGTTATGAGAGATCCATATAGTAAAATATACTTTTTTCCCCGATTGGCTGCTGAATTAAGTTATGTTATATGCCAAGATATATATGTCTAAATTTATTATAGAGACCCATTGATTTTTACACTGATATTATGATTATTATTATTTATATTATTATTATTATATATTTTTTTCTTTTTTTTTTAATAAAGTAACCAATGAATAAAAGAGAGTTGTATAAAGTGTGCATTCAGTTTTCAATATTATCCTCTTTGTATTTATTAACTGGATATTAATTATTGCAAAAGTTATTTTTAAAGCAGTAGAATATTCTCTTGGGTCATAATTTGCAGTTGCATTGCTGCACCTAGGTGTAGTATATTTGAAAAAAGCCAAGTAAACGAAATCAAAGCAGAAATAAATAAAAACGTTTAGAAGGAATCCATCGGACTTTATATTTATAAAGATATAATTTAACTTCAGTATCACCTATGATAATCTTTTACGCATAAACTAATTCTTCTGAAAGACTTATCGAGTGTCGTGGCATTAATCCCAATCTTACGTTACGAATGATAAGAAAATTAAGAAAAAAAGACACTTGAAGTTTATCTATACGAAAAGAGCTCAGACTAAGATGAAAACCAGATCTATTGATTTGAATAAATACATGAATAACTATTAGTTTTTATATGAATTTTGTATATAAAGAGAAGATCACATTAAGGATAAAAGCAGAACCAAATGTTTTTATTCATTTGATTTCTTGTATTTCCTTATTTTCGCTTCTAGGTAAATGGATAAAGCTTCAAAGAAAAACTGAATTTTGGATTTTGTTCCTGTGACTCCGAACTATTTTGAAAGTGCTGTGCGGTGTAGGGTATTCGTGTTTTTTTTTATTTTTTTATATATATATTTTTTTATATGTTTTCTTTTTTATATTGTTATATTTATATATTCTTTATATATGTTTTCTTTATATATTTTATATATTGTTATATATTTTTTATATCATTAGTAGTGTTGTTTGCTATAGATATTATTGTTATTGCATTCATCATTAGTCTCGTTACTACATACATACGTAATCTCGGTGTAGGTTTGTCGGCCTTTGGTAAAATCTTGGCAGGCGTATAGACTGTGATGGATGATGGACACCCATATATCAAAACTGTTAACTTCAGTTCTCTTCTATATGTGTGCATGTGTTTGTATGTATTATTTTTGCTTGCGTTTTTGTTTTGATTTCTGGTCGTATTTGTTATTGTTTTTTTTGTTTTTTTATTGTCACTATTGGTATTTTTATTATTATTGTTATTAATGTTGGTATTAATGGTGTTATCCAAATTTTTGTTTTAATTATTATTTTTTTATTGTTTTTACTGTTATCATCAAGGTTTTTGTTATTATCATTATCATTATTATTATTGTCATTATTATTGTTATTATTATTATTATTATTATCATCATCATTGTTTTTGTTATTATTATTATGATTATTATTATTATTATAATTATTATTATAATTATCATTATTATTATTGTTATCATTATTATTATTAATGTCATTATTATTATTATTATTATTATTATTATTATTATTATTATTATCATTGTTCTTATTATTGCTCTTGTTATTATTAGTAGTAATAGTGTTATCACCATTGCTAATAGTTTCACAATCACTATAATATAATCACAATGACATGCATAATGATGATGCTATGACAATGATGATAATAATTATGATGATAGTGACTGCAGTAAAGATGATGATAATGATATCGGTCATAAGAATGATAATTGGACTCATTAAAATGATGATGATGATGATGATAATAATATATGTCTTAAGAACTGATGATTTGACTTATTAAAGATGATGATGATGATGATGATGATGATGATGATGAAGATGATTATCACGATATTAGTCAACATAGATGATATTAGTAAAGCGATGATGATGGAGATGATGATGATGCAAATATAGCAACAAAACATGAAACATGCCAATTGTCCAAAAAAAAAAAAAAAAAAAAAAAAAAAAAAAAAAAAAAAAAAAAAAAAAGATGAATAAATAGATAAATAAATAAATAAATATCCATCCTCTTCAAGGTCTTTAAAAGAGAGAAAAAAAGAGAAGAAACAATAATAACATAAGAAAAGAAGGGTAACAGACCTTGGAATTTCTCTGTGATTCCCTCACATTATGTAATTTAGAGTGTGAGATATGGGGCCCCTATGACACAAGTATCTTTTTATCTTGGCTAAGAATGGGTTTCATTGTGATGAATGTGAATAAAGGTATAAATGAGACTGAATAACAATGCAAGAGGTGTAATTAAGAGTGTTTTGTTTCATATACTCACTCAATCACCCACCCATTCACTCACTCATTCATTCATTCATTCTCTCTCTCTCTCTCTCTCTCTCTCTCTCTCTCTCTCTCTCTCTCTCTCTCTCTCTCTCTCTCTCTCTCTCTCTCTCTCTCTCTCTCTCTCTCTCTCTCTCTCCCTCTCTCCTCTCTCTCTCCCTCTTCCTCCTTCTCTCTCTCTCTCCCTCTCTCTCTCTCTCTCTCTCTCTCTCTCTCTCTCTCTCTCTCTCTCTCTCTCTCTCTCTCTCTCTCTCTCTTCTCTCTCTCCTCTCTCTCCTCCCCTTCTCTCTCTCTCTCTCTCTCTCTCTCTCTCTCTCTCTCTCTCTCTCTCTCTCTCTCTCTCTCTCTCTCTCTCTCTCTCTCTCTCTCTCTCTCTCTCTCTCTCTCTCTCTCTCTCTCTCTCTCTCTCTCTCTCTCTCTCTCTCTCTCTCTCTCTCTCTCTCTCTCTCTCTCTCTCTCTCTCTCTCTCTCTCTCTCCTCTCTCTCCTCTCTCTCCTTCCTCTCCTCCCTCTTCCCTCTCCTCCTTCTCTCTCTCTCCTCTCTCCTCCCTTCTCTCTTCTCTCTCTCTCTCTCTCTCTCTCTCTCTCTCTCTCTCTCTCTCTCTCTCTCTCTCTCTCTCTCTCTCTCTCCTCTCTCCCTCTCTCCTCCTCTCCTCCTCTCCCTCCTCCCTCTCCTCCCTCCTCCCCCTTTCTCCCTCCTCCTTCTCTCTCTCTCTCCTTCTCTCCCTCCCTCCCTTCTCTCTCTCTCTCTCTCTCTCTCTCTCTCTCTCTCTCTCTCTCTCTCTCTCTCTCTCTCTCTCTCTCTCTCTCTCTCTCTCTCTCTCATTCTCTCCCATTCTCTCCCATTCTCTTTTTTTCCATCACTCACTCACTCATTCCCTCATTCACTCTGTCATTCACTCACTCTTGCTCACCCTCACTCACCCTCACTCATCCACTCACCCACCCATACACCCACCTACCCACTGAAGTTAGGCTTAAAGAGTGAGAACTATGAGCTTTTGTTTTGATGAATTGATACCAGTTTGTAGTCTAATTAAGGAGGTTATCTTTCTATTACGTTTCTGTGTCGGTCATGTGGAATCATTTCCTGTCGTGCAGCCATTGTAAATATCTGAGAGCTCTTGCTAATGAAGGCTGTTCTGAATCGGAATGGGTTTATGGTTTAAAAGAGTTTTTTTTTGGTGGGTGGTGGTTGTAACTGATTAAAATTCACCTTAAGTCTTTCAACTTTATGTAGTTATTGTTGCAAATCATGGAAATACAGGTTTTTGTTTAGGTAATGTATTGCAGCATCTTGTTCAAAGATTTTGCTTGAATGATGATTTTCCAACAAATGAAGAAGGAAAAAAATTAGCATTAGTATTATTTAGTATTTGTATGTATTTTGCATCTTTTTGCCTCGTGGTCTGGAAACACACTGCATAATGGCTCTCTGCAATCACTGTTTATGTCCTTGGATCTGTTGTCCAGGATTATTATTTTCATCGAGATATATATGATTCATAAGAAATTTGTGTCAGTATTGGGTCCATGAGGAGAATCCCATGAGTTGTCATGCAAGTGACAAGTATTGCTATTTAAAACTTGTGGTGAATGCCTTTGTGTGATGAATACATTTTCTCTGTTTATTTTTTATTATGTAAATTTATCAGTATTTGAATCTTTTACTTGCTTTGGTGTGAATACTTGGTGCCTGAATCATTATTATTATACATTATGCCCAAGAGAGGTGTTCTTAGTCTACCTGAGACTTGTAAATGCCAGATGAGGGAGATGGGGGAGGGGGGTTAGGCATGGAGCCAAGCACTGGCCAAGGCAGAGGGAGGTGCCAGTAGGAGCCAGGCAGCCACAGCAGTTGATACTGCTTCTTACCTCAAATCTGCTCAGATAGAAAACACCCCATGAAAAAAATGTATCTTGATGTGTTGATTTAAGTTCCCTTAGCTTGGTGTGCCTTGCATGGCGAACTGACCAGAGTGCAGAGTTAGGAGTTTGAGCTGTGAGGTTATTGGTGCTATACATTGACCTCTGGAGGTAGCATCTATCTCTCAGATACTAACTACAATGGGATTTAAGAGTCCAAGCTCATTCATTAGTGAGACTGCAGTGCTTGCATGTGGGTGAGTGACCAGAAAAGACCTTGACCTAGATTGTCGTCATTGCCTTTGGCTAAAATTCACTTTGTGTTGACCTTTTTTTTTTTTCAACTGAGATTTTTATTATCTTCACCTATTTACCCCTTTTTACTTGTCAACTTCTTATGAGGTCTTCTTATTGCTTAATTCTAATACAGTGATTCCCAAAGTGTGTGCTGCTGCACACTAGTGTGCCGCCATTATCTCCTTGGTGTGCTGCGAAAATAGTATAATTTTGCAAGGTTTAGGGAATTCCTCACATTGGATGGCTAGAATAAGTCTAAGACTATAGTCTAATACTATATATATATATATATATATATACATACATACGTACATACATACATACATACATACATACATACATACATACATACATACATACATAAATACATACACACATATAGATAGATAGATATAGATATATATATATATATATATATATATATATATATATATATATATATATATATATATATATATATATATATATAGATATATATCAAAGGGCAGGTGTGCCGCAAAAATATTAGTTGTTTCTTAGTGTACTATTATACTAAATAGTTTGAAAACTACTGTTCTAATAAATTATAGAGCAGAATATCAGGGAAGGAACATTGTGAAATGATAAACTTTATAGTGTTTTTCAGTTAGGAATATGAAAATGTGGTAACAGGGCCAAATTTTTTGCTCCGTTCTAGTGCGCACAATATTATATGTTGGGAAAGATCAAGATATAAGTCTCTACTGAATGAGATAACGGGTTATAATTAGCATACCATGTGTGCTGTAGCTGTGTATTCATATGCATAACTTTGCAATATCTCAGTAATAAGTGATAACATAGTAACATTATATACCTGGTTGTAACTAGAACTTTTTTTTACAATATGAGGTGATTGCTGATAACTTATCTCTCTTTGATAATTACACTAGCTGGCTACTTATATGGTTCAAGATATGTCGTCCAGTTTCCACCACCATGTGTTGGTAGATTATCTGTGCTTGAGTGACTCTTCAATATGTGCCTCATGGAAGCACCTGTAAGCATCCGCTTTGATTATGCTTGTTTTTTGGACTGTTTTCTAGATTTCTAGTTTTTATAAGTTAGTATAATTCTTTTACATAATGTTTTATCATTGTATTATTGATTTAGTGAGATATCCAGTGCTGAATTTTGTGAACACGTGATGTAGTGTCAATCATGTGGTGTACACGCTCATTGACGGGTGTGTGTGTGTGTGTGTGTGTGTGTGTGTGTGTGTGTGTGTGTGTGTGTGTGTGTGTGTGTGTGTGTGTGTGTGTGTGTGTGTGTGTGTGTGTGTACATGTGCACATGCGTGTGTGTTTGTGTGTTTGTTTACATATGCATGTATGTGTGGCGTGTGTGTGTTTACTTCAGTTATTGTATGAAATATAAAGTAGATAAAGAATGATTTCTGATAGTTTGATTATAACTTTGTATAAATATTAATGTTCAACAGGTTCTGTAGGTTGTGCTATGGTTTAATGTTTATGATGATTATCATTGTAAGTGCAAGTTATTCAGATGTACTTAGAATATAGTGCATAGGATAGATAAACTGGATATTGATTATTTGCATACACTATATAAAGAAAGAAACCAAAGAGTTTTAAATAAACATAGGATGAATGTCAAAGGGTGATATCAATCAGTTTGCATGTAGAAATACATTTTTTGAAAGAAGGGGATTATCTAGTTGCAAAATTAGTCAAAATGGAAAATTTGGCAATCCAGAGATAAATGCATCTTGTCTTTCTCTTATAAGCTTGAGAAAATCTCCTCATTTTATGAGAGGTTTACCTCGAACTATGAGGGAGATTTTTTTTGGTGAACTTGTCATAAATTTGATAAACTTGTCATAAAAAAAAAACATAATGTACAATTTTATTAAATTCTTATTATTGTGGTCTGAGTATGTCTTTTTTTTTTTTTTTTTCAAAAATGTTCACATTTTTCTTGTTTTAGTAGGAAATATCACTTTATTGATACATGAAAATGCACAATGTCCGAGAACTATGATTGAAAATACAAGATTGCAATTAGGAAAAGTTGCAAAGTCACAATAGAATGAGACCAGTTCCATCCCCTTATTAAAAAATTATGACCTGATTAAGTGAATAAAGAAGAGTTCATGACTTTTCTAATGCTGCATACTTATAAAAATACAATATGAATATTTTAGTCCCCTGCATTCGTCTGTTGTATATAGATTATTTCCATTGGGAAATACTTTGGATTCAACATTGATGGCCGATGTTAAGACATAAGATTATGTTTATTTTTGAAGTGCAGATGTCTCAATATGCTTTTGAGTGTCTCCTCAGGACATAATTTTTTAAAAGAAAGATAGGACTGTCCTTAGGAAAAGATCGGAAAAAGATGACAGTACCACTTCGTTTACCGAATTGAAAAGTGAATGATGAATGACTTAGTGAATGATGAATGACTTTGAAAGAAGATAATCAGGATTAGGGTGTCTGTATCAGTACTGTGATGAGGCGTCAGTTGTCATAAAATAGGTCGACTATGTTAGCTGCAGGGTATATCGTCCTTTGGAAAGAAGAGCAAGGTGAACCAGCTTTACCTCCTTTATGTTTTTGTAAACTTCCAGCACAGTGCATTATTAAACCCTAAAAGCAAGGCTTAGTATATCTTGTTCCCTCCCAATAGTCTGGACCCATATGTGAATGTGTTGTTGATAGACAACAGGGCATGGCTGTGGATATTTTTATATTTGCGGGTAGTGCCGGATTCAGACCCTTGATATCTGACACCCTATCACCGCAAAGTCCAAAAAAAATTGGCCTCATGTTC
>BOPN01002557.1:59885-64885 GCA_017312705.2 Penaeus japonicus
GTAAAAGAATGATCAGAGACGATGACTTCCGTGTGTTGGAATGCCCTTTACAAATTATGGAGAAATCGTAGACGCTTTGAATAAATGATCGCTCGGAACTCCTGACACATAAACAAACAACAAAGAGAGAGAGAAAAAAAATTGAATCGCATTTCGCTCCGGCAGATCCGTAATCGATCGCGCTGGACCTCTTCTCCGTTTTCCTTTTTCAAGAGGTTGTTGATTGATGGTCTTTGGTTTATTTTATCCTCTTGGCAAACAAGAAGACGAGGCTGCATTACTGTCCGTCTTGGGTAAGGTGAGTCATCTTTCCCTCTTGGTTGATGAGGGTCACTGATTATCCCAATTAAAAAAAAATAAATATATTTGCCGTCTTTTTTTCTTGTTTTTATCATGCGGGTGATTTGATTTTTATTTATTTATTTATTTGTTTATCTATTTATTATTATTATTTTTTTAATCATTCCCATTATAAAGTCTTTATTAACACTCGTAGTATTGGTAACACTCAAATAAAAGTAACATTGTACTCCGTGACAGGCTTAGATGTGAAAGGTTAGGCCTATAACTTGCTTCTCTGACGCACATGTCGTAGAGCGCTATTGATTTTCTGTGCCACTTCGTTCATTTCAGGACGAGACTCTCAGGACTTGTTGTTTCTGGTTTGTATTCTCATTCGACTTTCCATTCTTACCCCCCCCCCCTCTCTCTCTCTCTCTCGCGCGCGCGCGCTCTCCCTCACTCTCTCTCTCACTCGCTCACTCACTTACTCTCTCTCTCTCTCTTTCTATCTCTACCCCCCACCTCTCTCTCCTTATCTAACTATTTTTCTCTTTTTTATTTTATCTCTCTCTTTATCTATTTATTCCTCTCTCTCGCTCCCCCCTCCCCACTCTCTTTCTCTTTCTCACTCTCTCTCTCTCTCTCTCTCTCACTCCTCCCTTCCGCCTTCTTTCCTTTTTTTCTCTCTCTTTTTTTCTTTCTCTCTGTATCTCACTGTCTCTCTCTCTCTCTCTCTCTCTCTCTCTCTCTCTCTCTCTCTCTCTCTCTCTCGCTCGTTCCTCCCTCCCTCTCTTTCTGTCTTTCTCCATATCTAACAGAGACTTCTCAATAAAATGTTGAATGAGTCGCTTGTTGGTTACCTTGGGCTTTTCTCCATCTTCAATGTGACGTCAATGGCAAGGGAAAGTCTATTGTAATTCTGTTTTAGAGTGGAAAAGTATATAAAAGAAAGAAAGAAAAAAATAAACGTCTGGTGATCCCTTTAACCGTGTGACAGGTGCTGGCATAACAAGGAGATAAGCATGGATGTTGTATTGGTCAAGAGAAAATTATTGAGAAGGACAGTTGAGAAGGACCATCTGTGACACTCACAGATGGTCCTTCTCAACTGTCCCCACATCATCAGCTATGCGCCACCCCCCTCACCCACGTAACAGACACCTAGCTATGCTACGCTATTGCTTTTGAGTATGTAGAATTGCCAATCATTTCTCATGCCATCAACTTGTATAACATTCATTAATTCGTCATGATTAACTTAATTTCATTTCATTTTGTCTCCGTATCTAATTCTTGTCTTTCTCTGACGTGCTTATATGATTAATTCTTACATTAATAGGTCTGTCAAATCACTTTGTATACATGGCATTTGATTGTGAGTGCTCTTGTTTTCCTCCTGGTAATTTATGAATTTAATTAGATAAGAAATCGACTGACTGGAATGGTCGTGTGGGGATCTTATACCTATATAGGTTTATAGTTCTTTAATTTGTTTTATATTACAAATATCACTCGTATTGCAAGGAAATGTCGCTAATACCAACCTTTTAACACATGAGCCAGCATCATTACAGCATACGGAGCAAATACTTAACTTTTGATCATGAGTGCGAAACCGGGGAGGGGGGGGGGGGGTGAACTCTCCCGCCCCTGAAAATCACTGCAGGGCAGCTGGACCTTTAAATGATCTTGATTGGCTGGACTAACACGCCTGATTGGCCCATACCCAATTAGAGGGCATAATTTATATATAACTTTAATAGTTGAATTAAAAATTAAAAGTAATTACAATAAAGCATGGAAATAATGTACATTTGGATGAAGACGCAGCCAACCTTCTGGGTACACGATATTTTTTTGGCAGTTTTCGTTGCAAAGTTATGATATTCATTTCCTCCGGAAACTTTTCGCTTCTGAGAGCCCTCCCCCCACAGCCCCCAACGCCCGCGTCGACGCGGTACTGAACGATTTCTGGCGAGAGATTTAAAGATATTTTTCTGTATCAAAACCTAACTCATAGACCTAACCTAACCTAGTCTAATTTTTCAGTTAACCCTAGCCAAGAAGGGCTACAAGCCCGGCGTAGCATCTGCTCCGCAAATCTGGCTTATCCTTATCCTTACCCTAACTGATGGAGCTGACCTAACCTAGCCTCGTTTTTATTTTTCCCCTAGCCAAGGAGGAGGGCTCCCCCCCCCCCTCCACACACTTTTCAAGCCACTGCGTGGCAAATACATTTTCAATCCTAATGTGCACATTAGTTACTTTAATTGGAGGCATATGAGGACGCGGGTCACGGGTCGTCCCGTGAGAGTTTGAGTGCTGAGCTGCCATTTTCATGAAATAACTGAATAAAGCCCCACAGCGTGTATCTACAACCTGTACACTCTATAGCCATCTCTATAATGATTTTGAAATTTGAACGAGGACCCATACTTTCCATTCAATTGTTTGTGATTGGTCGATAAAGTTGTCGGTTAGATCAATCGTTTCTTTATTGGTGCTACCATTGTCACGTGACATCATAGCCCATTAGTGATGATTTTAGATTTCCACGGGCGAGATCGTAGATGCGTAGAGTTGATATTTTTCAGTTTTCAGTTCGTCAGTGCAGTGGAAACATCTTCGTTTACTTAGTTTTTTTTTATTATTTTCAAAATAATATATCTCGTTTATCTTACGCTTCCGGAAGAAAAAAGTTTTATGATGTTACGTCATGCTGTATGGTTAGTTTTTTTTTTTTTGCTACGCTTGGTTGCGTCTTTATCCAATTATACCGCAATTAATAACTACATTGCATAGCAACAATAAAAAAGACGAAAAGAAAAAAGAAAAAAACGCTACATACGGAAAAATAGAAATGTTTCCGCTAAAAGTGCGAAAAGAAAATAACGTGTAACTCTGACAGAGAATGGGTATTTAAGTAGTCTTCTATCTCAATTTGCGATCATGAATCCAGAGCCAGGTGGACCCCAGGGTTCACTACATCTTTCTTCGAAGTCCCATGTAGTAACTTTTATCGTTACAGTTGTCTCCAGGATTTGTATTCATGAAATCGATAATTATCATTTCGCATGACCGTGGTAAAAGTCAACAGAATCAGATGTCTCTATATATAGGTGTACGGGTTTTTCTTTTAATTGGCCTTATTTTCTAGGTGTTTTCGTGTTTGTATTGGGAGGATGAATATAACGACAACGACATGTTTTAACCATATATACAATTTATTTACATAATAAACAAATAGTTTTAAGTTCTTTAAACCGACACCAAATAATGTTTGCACACAATCCACGGCCAGGTAGAAGATAGGGGGGCGTGGCACACTCAGTTGTTTGCAGGTTAGTGACGTATTGTCATCACACTAATCTCAAAATAAAAAGCTGGAAATAATAAAAACAATCAATATCCATATTACGTACGTAATACACGACACAATAACAAATAAATGAATGTAAAACAAAAACTCACGAGCAGGTGAAATTGTACCACATGTATAACTCGGAAACAGGTGATGGAACACCTCCGACCATGCGCTTTACACTCAAGGAGATCGTATATAAATAATGAATTATCAATATAATTAAATACTTAATGATATAAGTAATCAATAACCAACATTTAGATACCATGCAATTTAGCAACCCTTTACAATAGGATTACCAAAGAATTTGACTTAAGTGAGTAAACAATTGGCAAAATTTTCAGATGTTAGCAATGCATTCCACATGGTGATCCTAGCATTTTCTTGCTTAGACTTCATCATTATGATATTCATAGTACAGCACGTGAATCATTTTCATGACAGGTAACACTTTATGTATCATTTGACACTCTCTTTCCTCCAAAAGGACCATTCCTTCCGATCTTTCTTGAGGTAAACCATATTTATGTCTGTGGCCATGATGTCATATTTATTTTTCAGGCAGTTCTTTGAATTAATCGATGCAACTAAGGATGAATTAATTTCCACCGAATATTAGGGGTTTGCGAACAAGTTATCAGTGAACATTGAAAAACGCACCATGTAAATTCCCAGAGAAATAAACACTAGAACTATGAGGAGACTCAGTAAGATGATAGCGATTTAACAAGTTTCTTTATCAATTTAAACCTAAAATGATTACACTCCCAATCATGCACGTGATAGGTCAATGTGCCTATCACATAAAACAAGTTTTCAGTTAACAAGCACTCTTCAGCCTTTACAGCTCACTGATATGTCCCGATTTATCATTTTGCCAAGCTTTATGGTGGACCTCATCACCTTAAAACTGCCACTAGTACGGGAAATTCTAGGATTGAAAAATCATGATCGTGGCAATAATGGTTTCCTCCGTCTTTACTAGAACCCAGTGATGTTTATCTTTATTGTTGTAGTTTATTCATATCCAAATAAATATCTATTTGACCTCTCTCTCTCTCTCTCTCTCTCTCTCTCTCTCTCTCTCTCTCTCTATCTATCTATATATATATATGTATACTTACATGGATATACATTTATATATTATGTCTGCTGTAATTGTTATCATGTCTAACGAATATCATTTGCACATGTATGCTTTTGCTATTGTATTATATATAATACAATCGTCAATGTCATTTGTATCTTTCATGTCTTTCTAGTTGTTACATATATATTCTACCATACACATATATACATACATATACATACCCTTGATGTTTCACCTTTCTGTTTAGCCTTCTCTTACTGTCAT
>BOPN01002557.1:121372-126372 GCA_017312705.2 Penaeus japonicus
TCCCTCCCCCTCCCCCCTCCCCCTCCCCCTCCCCCTCCCCCTCTTTCACTCCCCCCCCCACACCTTTCTTTTTGATTTATCAAATTAAGCATTTTTAAAGAATGTCCATCCCATCTAGGTGTGAGGAGGATGGGTGTGGGAAATCATTCACCGTGAGTCACCACCTCAGAACACACAAGAGAATCCATACTGGTAAGTCTGAGTTTTCATTACGAATGAGCAGAGACCCACGACATGTGCTATTTGTTGATTTTGACTGTCTTGCGAGTGATTCACTTATAAGGAGTCTTCAACTTGAGAGGTTTTGTTCCATGCGTCTCTCATTTTGCTTGGATGAGGTCTATGTAAATTGTTTGGATTCTATGTGTACAGGGGGTCAGGGTTTCTATGTGTTACTTTTAATACTGATTCTATTATTTTGATTCATTGAGTGTTTAGTAGAGGGCAGATGCACTTCCAAGATATGTCTTCTGGGATACAGTGCAATGATAATTTATTCTGTATATAAATAGATATAAGTATAATATTGTAAACTTTATAATTATGTATGTCCTATAAGAAAAGAGCATGACTAATATATCACCAGTCATTAATAATCAAGCATACAGGGAAGGAAAGACATTACGACTTGAAAATATATCTTCTGATTTCATTGTATATCATTGTACTGAGGTGTCAGAAAGATGGAGAACTAATCATAAAGTAACCGTTAGAAGTGTAGTGGGCATGATTTAATTTAGAAAATTAAATACATTAGTTCACGATGCAAGAAGATTCATGAACTTACGAAACGTAACGTGTCCTTGTAGGAGAGCGGCCATACTTATGCATAGAAGAGGACTGCAGGAAGGCATTCACCACAAACTACTCCCGGAAGAGCCATATGCGAGTTCACAAGCGAAACCCTAACAAGGAGCAGGAGAAGCTACAGCCAGAGCCTCTTCAGGATATGCTGGACCACCCCAATGAGCAGACTCTGTCCCAGGGAGAAGTGAGAGCTTTCTTTTTATTTGATTTTACTGCACTGTTGGGTATAAGAAAGTGGGAGTACTTGGAATTGAACATTTTATTTATATGATAATTTGTTTGAGAAAAATATTGTAGTATCAAAAGTCAGTGTCCCAAGATGGATACACATTTTACCAGTCTTTCATTTTTGTATACGTTAGCTTAAAGAACGTTAGAATTTTTTTTGGTAAAATATTGTATAGGTTCATTACATAAATAAGTATTAAAGTTAACCACATTTTTCAGAGTATACAAAAAAATAGCCTTGGTATTGAAGATAGTGGGAGCAAGCCACAAGTCGTTCTACAGGACGGGGCCAACAAGGGTGGGTGCTGCGGAAGTCGTCACCAGAGACAGGCGAACACCTCTTCAGCACCAGCATCTAAGCAGAAAGGTTTGTGAAAAGGTTTCAGTTTATTTATTGATTTACTTCACCAGTAGATGTTTTTTGATTCACGATTACTTACAGAGGAATTCAGGCCTGATTACTAAAACAGACACAAGGAATAATGACAGTGTTATTTATGATATGACTTATTCAACGTAAAGAAAGGTACTAAACTTACATAATTCATACAGAAGGAAACTCTGATATTGATGATTCTCACACATGCACACGCACACGCACACGCACATGCACATGCACACGCACACGCACATGCACATGCACATGCACACACACTTTCTCTTTTTTTTTTTCTCTCTCTCTCTCTCTCTCTCTCTCTCTCTCTCTCTCTCTCTCTCTCTCTCTCTCTCTCTCTACATAGATATTATATATACGTATATAATACGTATATATATGTAGATATAATGAATTCAGAATTAGTTCTGTGATAAAAAAAAAACATCCCCCTGACAGTGTTCGCAATTATTCCGGTGGCAAGTGATGAGGGGGAGAGTCCAACCAGTCTAACCCTTCAAGATTTCCTCAAGTCCGAGGCTCTTAAGTGTAACCCAAACATGAAGGTAAGTGCCCTTGCACAATTCAGAAAGTATATGGAAGGTATACGCAACAGTCATTTATTTCTGAATACACCCTCGTTATTTATGCATTTTATATATTATTATAAGTAAAAGTGTGTGACAGAGATTTCTCATTTCTAAACAATGGATATAAAAGCAAATGCACACACGAGGGCAAATTGCCAAATTGCATATCACTGTTTCTGAGAATGGACTTCTTTCTTTAGCCAAAGAGGTAAAAAGGGTTTAAATGCCATTCAATTATTTTTGGCTTAATTTTGATTTCAGGTTCCTATTGTCAAAGCTACAGATGACACCACAGTCGGCCGTCTTCTCCGAGATTCTCAGTCGGTGACGTCGTTATCCCAGGTCCGTTTGTCATTGATATTTCATGGGCCACAACTAAGAACATGCAGAGAATGATGAATTGATATATTCAATTTTGTATGATTTTTATTTATGTTTTTTTGCCTTTTATTTTCTTGTAGGATGGTGATGATAGAGGCCTTCTTGAGAAGATTACTGCTCATGCTGATATCTGCAAGTGCAATCCATGTCACTGTGACCCATCAAGAGGTAATGAGTGCTCATGCAACGCAATTGACGACCCTGACTCATCCCTCGGAAGAAGTACTCCATTGACTGTAGTGGAGAAACGTTCTCCACCTTCACCCGTCAATACGACACCCACCAAATTACCAAGGATTTCTGAAAACGTGGACATAGCCTCACAAGCAGGAAGAAGGGACCCTATAAAGGATTCCGAAAACATCCCTTCTTCAAGCAGTGCCATGCAGAGGAGCTATCAAGTAGAATTAGAGATGGCTAAAAAATCTTCAGAGAATTCCAGAGAGGAACTAATAACATCAAGTCTTCCAGTGTCTGCATCCAGCTCAAACATGCAGGTTGGTTCCTCAGATGTCACGGTGACATCAGGATCCATGGATGATAGCAGGCCCCTGGCGACCCCTGATGAACAAATCTCCGTCGAGGAATTCCTTCGAGAGACGGTTGGACTGAACTCGCCAACGCCACACAGCCAGAGTAGTTTGCGTAGGGTGACACAGACCAACTTAGAGACCCTTCTGCCAGGATCATCAGGTCGTCACAGTTCTGCATCCAATTTCCCAAGTCTGGCAAACCTAGATGACATGAGTAACCTTGCCTCGCCATCAATGGAAGACCTCATTGTGTCTCCCCTCTCCCATGGAGCTGTTTTTGGTTCCTCAGACAAGTGCACAGTTGGAGGGATCAGTACTTCTGGAGGCTTAGGAAGTGATAGTGCATCCATGGATAATGCCTTTGATGTTGATATGTCTACCTCTGATTTGTCAACAGATTTTCCCTTTTCCTCCCCAAATATGATAGAGGCCTTATTAACTGATCATATAGGAAGTTTGTCTACTTTATCATCCCACAACCAACCCATTAGTAGCAGTGCAGCACAGTCATTAGTTACTGCTGTCAGCTCAGCTTCTACCACTGTTGTAACATCTTTAACAACACCACAAGCAACACAGTCTACTCAGCAATCAAGTATATCCACTCCTACAGAAGAAAATTCAGTTCTAAGAGGCATCCAGTCATGTAGAAAAGCAACTTCAGGTTGCTGCAGCAATCAGCAAGTACAAGATGAAATACCCAAAGATTGTAGGCAGTGGGTTCAGGAAAAAGGTTGTTGTTCATCAAGTTCACCTGCACTTCAGGGCTGTTGCACTCCACCATCCACTCCTGCAGTGTCCAGCTGCTGTAGATCCACGTGTGACTCAGCATCGGGAAATTGGTGTTCTTCAAAGCAGAGTCTTATAGCTTCACTAAATTGCCCATCTCATCTAGAGACATCAACTGCCACTTGCTCTGGTGGGGCAAATACTCCAGTGTCAGATCCTGACTCAGCTTCCAGAAAACCCTCACCATCCATAAAAGATCCTCTAAGTCATCAGACCTCATGTTGCGCTGCATCAAGCACTCAGAATGAACTAAGTACATGTCATGAGATGCCAGTTCCATCATCATGCAACACTCGTCACCACCTGCACCCTATTGGCCAGCAACATGAGCACCATTTGCATCAGCAGCTCCATGCCGAGCCAGAGCATCATCACCTACAAAGTGAAATTGAAGTTAATCACCATCACCATCACCCTCACCCTCACCCTCACCCTCACCCTCACCATCACCCTGAATCCAAACACAAACATCATCATGGCAAACTTGACCAGCCTCACATTCATTCAGAACCAGACCATCATTCTCACGGAAAGCTCACCCATCACCAACACCCACAACAGGATCATCAACCTCCACACTTAAAGCTGGATCAAATGCCCAGCACCTCAGAAGTGGACCACCAGCAACAGTCACAGCTGCAGTATCATAGCAACTTTGGAAGCGCTGGTGAACCACGTTCAAGTGCCAGTAATGGTTCTGGGTTAGATATTGTTCTAAGAAAAGATGAAGACGATTCTTGTTGTGTTGTTATTTGTACAAATAAGCTCCAAATGCTAAAAAACATGTTGGCAAAATGTGAGTGCACAGATCACGAGCGTTCCTCCGGGCCTGTGGACCTCCAAGCACTCATCAACGATGCTCTCAATGAGTGGGAAACACCTGAGACAAGTGGAACGCAATCCTTTAGCACAGCTCAGCAGAACATGCCCAACTCGGAACCCTCAAGCACTACTTTAGACTGGTCTTGAGGCAGGTACCAAGCTCAGGGCATACCAAATATTCTTTTACAGTGTAAACTGTAATTTTATCTAAAAAAAGAAATGGAAGAGGTGATACATAAGGAAATGACAACAGTAATCAGCCAGCAACTCAGATTCTGCACCATCCCAAAATTTTGTTTATCCTTTTAATGTTTATTAGATTTTTCTAACTTCAAAGTAGTACCTTACCATTCAAAATTTTGCTGTACTAATGACAAATGATATCGCTTCTTTGTAATCCTTCATTTCTTTGACTTTTTCATACAGTATGATATCTATTTATTGATTACTGTTTTTTTATGCTACTGTTGAACGTTG
>BOPN01002557.1:143872-148872 GCA_017312705.2 Penaeus japonicus
TATCTATCTATCTATCTATCTATCTCTCTCTCTCTCTATATATATATATATATTATATAAATATATGATATATATATATATATATTTTATATATATATATATATATTATATGTATATGTATATATATGTTATAAATAAATAAATAAATATATATATATATATATATATATATATATATATATATATATATATATGTATGTATATATATATATGTATTTATATATGTATATATATTATAACCATATATATACACATCTGCACATATACATGTAATATATATACACATATATTACATGTATGTATATATATATATATATATATATATATATATATATATATATATATATATATATATATATATATATATATATATATATATATATATATATATATATAGTGTTTTAAGTCAATCTGATGACTGAAAAGCTAGCGAGTGTCATTTGGTTGATTGCACTATCGAGTTTGACCCACGCATGCTCTGGCTTATGAGCGAGTGAGAGTGATTTATGAAGACATGAGAACATTGTATGGACATTAGATATTGTACTTGTACTATTGTTCGTAAAAGAGAGCTAGTTGTTGCAGCCTGAATAAGACTTGTTTACATACAAGGGAGGAAGATCCGCTCCCTGGATTTACCTTGTTGGTTACACGGCGGTGCTAAATGTATCTTTACTTTGCTTTCCACCAAAGTAGCGTTGGTTGATTGCAATAAGAGATAAAACTATCATAGAAGGTATACATTGTCCTAGGCGAGCTTTTGCACGACCGAGGCTTTCATTATTTTGAGAAGTATTTTGTCGACTGTGTCAGTTGAGGGAATTATCAAAGTAATGTTGAAAGGCGAAGCTCCGTCTCTGCAAATCTCTCTGAACTGACCTCAACTTGTATGGAACATGAAAGGAATCTAAGGAAAGTCGTGTCTTATGGACCAAAAACGGTGCAGCAAAGTTAGTGATGAGTTGAGGATCCATTTGATATGTCTCCCACTGACTGGAAAAGAAAAATTCGGCAAAAGAAGACATTGAGCAGTCTTTCTCTTCGTTATTATTATTATTTTTAATTCTCCAGTTATGGATTGTTGCAGGGGTAAGGAGTGCGGAAGTTAGGTTAAGGAAAGGAATATGTTTAGTTAAGTTGTGAAGTATTTGAAGTCAAGTTGTGAAGTACGTTGGTTAAGTTATGAAGTACGTTGGTTGAGTTGTGAAGTAATGTTGGTTAAGTTATGAATCACGTTGTTTAAGTTAAGAACGAAGTAAGTTCAGTTGAGAAATAAGGATTATGAGGATTATTACAGTCGACAAAGGACGCGTTTTAATGGGCAAGGGGGAGGGGGAGGGAGAAGGCCTTTGAGGAAGACAGAATGAGGAAGAATATCATTCCAAGCGTGACGGAGGTGGGTGTGGACATTCTTCTCTGTTTCTTCGTCTCTTTCTCTTCTAGTTCTCTTACTTTTTTTTTTTCTTCTTTTTCTTTCTTTCTTTCTTTTCTCATTCGTGTGGCTTGTCTTCTTTTTCTTTCTTCTTTCTCATCTGTTTCTTGTTCCCTTTCTTTCTGTATTCTCATTTGTCTCTCTTCCTCCCTCCCTCCCTCCCTCCCTCCCTCCCTCTTTCTGCAACTGACCCCTGTTGCTGACGTGGCAGATGTTTGAAATAATAATCTCCCTCACCTATGCTCTCCCCTCTATCTCCTCCCCCCTTCTCCTCCTCCTGCCGCCTTCTTCCTCCTGTCGCCTTCCCCCTCCTGTCTTCTCTCCTCCTCCACCTCCCCTCTCCAACCCCTCCTCCTCATCCTTCTTTCTATTTCCTCCCTTCACCCCTCCTTTAACCTTCCTCATCCGTTCTTCTTTCTTCCCCACCCCCCCCTACCACCTCCACCTCCATCCCTCCATCTCCCCTCTCCCCTATATATATAATGGATATATATATCATATACACACACACACACACACACATATATATATATATGACAGAAAACCCCACTATACATGTAATATATTTTTGTACATATACAAGCATACCCATACGAAAACACAAACATTACCACACATCCTACACCCCGTACCCCCACTCCCCTACACCCCAACACCCCCACTCCCCTACACTCCCCACTCCCCCACACCCCCACATCTCCACACTTCCACACCCCTACACTCCCCACACCCCTACACTCCCACCCACCCACACCCCCACCCCCACCCCTACATTCCCCACCCACACCCACCCACCCACCCACCCACATAAACAGAAGTAGAGAAACAGAGAATGGGGCATCACGTGGTTCCGAGTTAAAAATACAGGAGTATTGCATCAGCTGTGTCTGGGAGTGAAAGCGTGGGCCCAGTATATCGCGAGGTACCCCACCCCGGTAGTTGAGATTGCTTGACTTCCTTACTTGGGGAATAATGTGTGTTTTTGTTTTTGCTTTGTTTTTGTTTTTTTCCGCACTCTGTCTTCTCTTCTCGGTGTTATTATTATTATTATTTTTAATTCTCCCGAGTTATGGATTGTTGTGTAGGGTAAGGAGTGCGGAAGTTAGGTTAAGGAAAGGAATATGTTTAGTTAAGTTGTGAAGTATTTTAGTCAAGTTGTGAAGTACGTTGGTTAAGTTATGAAGTACGTTGGTTGAGTTGTGAAGTACGTTGGTTAAGTTATGAATCACGTTGTTTAAGTTAAGAACGAAGTAAGTTCAGTTGAGAAATAAGGGACGAGGATTATTACAAGGGTCGACAAAGGGACGCGTTTTAATGGGCAAGGGGGAGGGGGAGGGAGAAGGCCTTTGAGGAAGACAGAATGAGGAAGAATATCATTCCAAGGGACGGAGGGGGAGGGGGGGGGGAGATTCTTCTCTCTGTTTCTTCGTCTCTTTCTCTTTCTAGTTCTCATTTCTTTTTTTTTTTCTCTTTTTCTTTCTTTCTTTCTTTCTCATTCGTGTGGCTTGTTCTCTTTTTCTTTCTTTCTTTCTCATTCCTGTTTCTTGTTCTCTTTCTTTCGTATTCTCATTTGTCTCTCTCTCCCTCCCTCCCTCCCTCCCTCCCTCCCTCCCTCTTTCTGCAACTGACCCCTGTTGCTGACGTGGCAGATGTTTGAAATAATAATCTCCCTCACCTATGCTCTCCCTCTTATCTCTCCTCCCCCCCCTTCTCCTCCTCCTGCCGCCTTCTTCCTCCTGTCGCCTTCCCCCTCCTGTCTTCTCTCTCCCTCCCTCCACCTCCCCTCTCCAACCCCTCCTCCTCATCCTTCTTTCTATTTCCTCCCTTCCTTCACCCCCCTCCTTTTAACCTTCCTCATCCGTTCTTCTTTCTTCCTCCCTCTACCCCCCCCCCTACCACCCCCTCCACCTCCATCCCTCCATCTCCCCTCTCCCCTCTCCCCTCTCCCCTCTCCCCTCCATCTCTCCTCACTCTATCTCCCCTCCCTCACTCTATCCCCCCCCTCCATCTCTCCTTCCCTCCCACCCCTTATTTTCAAATGGATTGAGTAGCACATTGCCAGTCATGTCATTATCCAGCTCTCAGCTAACATTAACATGTTTTCTCAGTCCTGTCATGTCAACAAGGAGGGAGAGAGTGAGAGAGAGAGAGAGGGGAGAGAAAGTCATGTGTGTGTGTGTGTGTGTGTGTGTGTGTGTGTGTGTGTGTGTGTGTGTGTGTGTGTTTGTGTGTTTGTGTGTTTGTGTAAATAGATGGCGTTGTTGGTTGAGCCTAGATTTGGGACACTGGGTTCTAGGGTAGGATAGAGGGTAGGATAGTTAGGATATTGCGTTTATATTAGGATAAGGATTGATAAGACTTTGCGTTCTGATTAGGATTAGATAGATGGTGTATTGCATCAGCATTAGGATTAAGATATATATAATGTAGTGTTTGGGTTACGGTATATACAGGATGTACAAAAGGATTAGAATATTAGAAAATATGTAGCTGTAGGATATTCAGTCAAGGTTAGGATATTAAGGTAAGACAGAGTATGTTATGTAATATCCTGTAAGTTACATGATATTAACTGTATAAGCTCAGGATAAGGATGCTAGGATAATACAGAGTATATTATGTACTATCCTGGGATGTCTCCCTATATCCTATAAGTATATGTAATCCTGTATTCTGTAAGTATATATTATCCTGTATCCTATAAGTATATATAATCCTGTATCCTGCAAGTATATGTTATCCTGTATCCTGTAAGTATATGTTATCCTGTATCCTGGATATAAGTATATGTAATCCTGTATCCTATAAGTATATGTTATCTTGTATCCTGTAAGCATATGTAATCCCGTATCCTGTTGGTATGCAATCCTGCACCCTGTAAATATCCATTATCCTTTCTCCAACATAACCTAAAATGTCGCTCAACCCCACGTATTACAATAGGACTAAGGAGATAGTATACACAGGATATTTGGGCACGTGGCGCTGACGGGACGTAAGCCGGACCATGCACGCGAAGCCATTGTATCGCTCGGATGGGGTGGGAGGGGGGGGGTGGAGGGGGTGGGGGTATGCAACCGATTGCGTCATCATAATCAGCGCGTCTCTGTCGGGACTCCGGGAGCGGGGCGGGGTCTGGGGAAGGGGGGGGGGGTGTTGTTTTTTAACTCTTGTTTTATATTGTTACTTTTTTTTTATCTTGGTATTGATGTCTCTCTTTTTTTCCCTCCTTCTCTCCCTTTCCCTTCTCTCCCTCCCTCCTTTTCTCCCTCGATCTCTCCCTCTCCCTCTCCCTTCCTCCTCTTTCTCTCTCTCCCTCCCTCCCCCTCCTTCCCTCTCCTTCCCTCTCCCCCTCCCTCCCTCCTCCCTCCTCCCTCTCCTTCCCTCTCCCCCTCCCTCCCTCTCCCCCCTCCCCCTCCTCCCCTTCCTTCAATATCCCTCCCTCTCTCTCTCCCTCCCTCCCTCCCTCCCTCCGTGATATTCTCTCCCTTCGCTCGCTTACGCACGATCCGACGCCGCCTTTCGAAGAAGTGCGTGCGATTCTCTGAATGATTTTGGCTCCCCGGCA
>BOPN01002557.1:151372-173872 GCA_017312705.2 Penaeus japonicus
GAGAAAACAAGTGCCTGCAGCAACGTCTGGCGAGGAGACGCGAGGCTCAATGGAAACATTCAAACTCGTAAGCAACGCAAATTCAGGACCATTTTAGGGCCAGGGCCCTAGGGACATCCGGTGAGGGGGGAGGGGAGGGGAGGGGGAGGGTGTAGAAGAGGGAGGAGGAGAAGGGGAGGGGGAGGGTGTAGAAGAAGGAGGAGGAGAAGGGGAGGTTGTAGAAGAGGATGAAGAAGAGGGAGAAGGAGATGGAGAGGGAGAAGGATAAAGGGAGGGTGAAGAAGAGGGAGACGGGGATGGAAAGGGTGTAGAAGAGGGAGGAGGAGAAGGGGAGGGTGTAGAAGAGGGAGGAGGGGATGGAGAGGGTGTAGAGGGAGAAGGGGATGGAGAGAGTGTAGAAGAGGGAGAAGGAGAAGGGGAGGGAGAAGGAGATGGAAAGGCTGAAGTAGAAGGAAATGGAGAGGGTGAAGAAGAGGGAAAAGGAGATGGAAAGGGAGAAGGAGATGGAGAGGGTGAAGAAGAGGGAGAAGGAAAAAGAAAGAGAGAAGGAATAACAGAGAGAGAGAGAAAAAAAAGCAGTAGGATAAAGAAAGAGAGCGAGAAGCGTGGCTATGGCGGGAGATGAGTAGGAAGGAGAAAATTAGAAGAAAAGGGAAGAGGAAAAGGTAGAGAAGAAAGAAACAGGAAGAAGAAAGGGGAAGGAAGAGGAACAAGGGGAGTCTAGTGGGTGAGGGTGAATGGGGGAAGGAGATGGAAAGGGAGTTAGGGGGCAGTGGTTCGTTCGTTCGACGATGAAGTTGTACCTTAAAAGTCTTGCGCGTGTGTGGTCGCCGTCGTCGTATGCGGGCGATTCCAGGAACTTTCGTTGTGTAGCTTCCGGTGCCTGGTGGGGGGGGGGGGGAGGTGGCACTTCTTGGGGTCGTCTCATCCCCCTTTCGTCTCTTTATATCCGGTCGTTCTCTCTCTCGCTGTCTCTCTCCTTCTCTCCGTCTCTCCTTCAATATATATATATATTTTTTTTCATATATATGTATGTATGTGTGTGTGTGTGTGTATGTATGTGTATGTGTGCGCGCGTGTGTGTACGTACATACACACACGCACATACCCCTCTCTTTCTCTCTCACTCACTCCTCTCTCCTTCCTTCCTCCAGTGCGGCAAATTGGTATCAGAGACAAGGGGGAGGGGGCGGACGGGCGGAGGGGAGGAGAGGTGGAGAGCAGGGGGAGGAGGAGGAGGAGGAGGGGAGGAGGGGAGGAGAATGGGTGTCGTTGCATGGTCTGACCGCAGTTAACTAACTGTGTGAGGTCGAGAGCCAGCTGGTGTTAACGAGGGGTGGGGAGGAGGGGGGAGGGGGGTGGGGGGTTGTCTGAATGGTTTTTCTGGCACCTGAAGATCAGTGGCACTTTTGGATCCAGGGGGGGTGGAGGTAGGGGGGTAGGGAGCGGACGGGTGGACACGCACACGCGCACACACACACACTAAAAACACAAACACACATATATACATATATGCCTAAGTGAATGGTATGTGTGTGTATGTATACATGCATGTTTGTACGCGAATATATATACACTGTATGGGTGTAGATGTGATTACTTGCGTATATATATTTTTTTTGTTCATTTCTTATCATATGCATGTGCGTAAAGTATCCGAGTCTCTCCGCCAAGGATATTCGTGTTCGTATGAAGGAAGGGGTGCATGGAGGACGGTTTCCGAGACAGCCCCATTGTGAGGGGAGACTTTGCCCAGGGGAAGGCCTGTTAAAGGGAAGGAATGGAGGACGGGGGGGTGGGGGGGGCATGGGTGTCGGGTTCACGTGACCTTGCAGGTCCCCTCCCCCCTTCCCACCCATCCTTTTTGGTCCTTTTGTCTGGAAGTGGTCGGAGGCTGGAGGAAGAGAAAGGGAGGAAACGAGGATGAGATGGAGAAAGGAAGATAAAGGGGGAAAGATTGAGAGTGAGAGGAAGAGAAGGAGAAAAGAAGATAGAGGGGGAAAGATTGAGAGTGAGAGGAAGAGAAGGAGAAAGGAAGATAGAGGGGGAAAGATTGAGAGAGAGAGGAAGAGAAGGAGAAAGGAAGATAAAGGGGGAAAGATTGAGAGAGAGAGGAAGAGAAGGAGAAAGGAAGACAAAGAGGGAAAGAGTGAGAGAGAGAGGAAGAGAAGGAGAAAGGAAGACAAAGAGGGAAAGATTGAGAGAGAGAGGAAGAGAAGGAGAAAGGAAGACAAAGAGGGAAAGATTGAGAGAGAGAGGAAGAGAAGGAGAAAGGAAGACAAAGAGGGAAAGAGTGAGAGAGAGAGGAAGAGAAGGAGAAAGGAAGACAAAGAGGGAAAGATTGAGAGAGAGAGGAAGAGAAGGAGAAAGGAAGACAAAGAGGGGAAGAGTGAGAGAGAGAGGAAGAGAAGAGAGGTGAACAAATATAATGATAATAAAAAGGAGCAAGCTGATGAAGAAGCAGAATTAAAAAAAAAAATGATTGACCAATAAAGGAAATTACCCTCTTCCTCTCGTGCACTTCCAGAAGCTTCGCACTCATACATCGAGAATCCCGCTGATAATCCGACTGATTGAGTGAAATGAAGGAGAATGACCGGTGGAAGTGATCCTGTGTGCTACTGTTCAGATCCTGAGACGAGAATGCCAAGATAATCTATGTTGCTTCTTCGTCTCGGGATGGAAACTCTTGTCGGGATGAACTTTTAGAACCCGAGTCTATTTTTGTTATCTCTATTTCTCTTTTAATATCGTGCCATCTCTATTACCGTTTCTCTTTCTATCTCCCTCTCTCTCTCTCTTTCCCCCCCCCCCCACCCCCCATCTATCATTTCCTCCGTTCTCCTCCCCTTCACCTTCCTCCTCCTCCTCCTCTTTCTCCTTACCCCCTTCCTCCTCCTCCTCCTCTTTCTCCTTACCCCCTTCCTCCTCCCTCCTTTCTTCCTCTGCCACCTAGTTAAGACGAGGCATGCGGGTGGAGGTGTCGACGGGCATAATGAGAAGAGACAGGTGGGGGAGGGGAAGGGGGTGGGGGTGAGGGTGTAAGAGGGAGGAGGGCATCCTTGGGGAGGGGTCGGAGGGATAGGGGTAAGATCAAGTGTCACATTACGTGTTTTTTTTATCTTTTGAGCGTTGGGATAGGCATAACGATGTCCAGTGTCCTTGGCGTCGGATCTATGATTGTGATGGATTACGGTTAGGGAGAAACTCACATACAAGCGTATACGCGCTTGCCCAGGCAGACTGACTGACTGGGTGGTTGCTTGGCTGACTGGGTGGTTGCTTGGCTGACTGGGTGGTTGCTTGGCTGACTGGTTGGTTGCTTGGCTGACTGGTTGGTTGCTTGGCTGACTGGTTGGTTGCTTGGCTGACTGGTTGGTTGCTTGGCTGACTGGTTGGTTGCTTGGCTGACTGGTTGGTTGCTTGGCTGACTGGTTGGTTGCTTGGCTGACTGGGTGGTTGCTTGGCTGACTGGTTGGTTGCTTGGCTGACTGGTTGGTTGCTTGGCTGACTGGTTGGTTGCTTGGCTGACTGGTTGGTTGCTTGGCTGACTGGTTGGTTGCTTGGCTGACTGGTTGGTTGCTTGGCTGACTGGTTGGTTGCTTGACTGACTGGTTGGTTGCTTGGCTGACTGGTTGGTTGCTTGGCTGACTGGTTGGTTGCTTGACTGACTGGTTGGTTGCTTGACTGACTGGTTAGTTGCTTGACTGACTGGTTGGTTGCTTGGCTGACTGGTTGGTTGCTTGGCTGACTGGTTGGTTGCTTGACTGACTGGTTGGTTGCTTGGCTGACTGGGTGGTTGCTTGGCTGACTGGGTGGTTGCTTGGCTGACTGGTTGGTTGCTTGGCTGACTGGTTGGTTGCTTGACTGACTGGTTGGTTGCTTGACTGACTGGTTGGTTGCGTGACTGACTGGTTGGTTGCTTGACTGACTGGTTGGTTGCTTGACTGACTGGGTGGTTGCTTGGCTGACTGGTTGGTTGCTTGACTGATTGGTTGGTTGCTTGACTGACTGGTTGGTTGCTTGACTGACTGGGTGGTTGCTTGGCTGACTTATCGGTTGCTTGACTGACTGGTTGGTTGCTTGACTGACTGGTTGGTTGCTTGGCTGACTGGGTGGTTGCCTGACTGACTGGTTGGTTGCTTGGCTGACTGGTTGGTTGCTTGACTGACTGGTTGGTTGCTTGGCTGACTGGTTGGTTGCTTGGCTGACTGGTTGGTTGCTTGACTGACTGGGTGGTTGCTTGGCTGACTGGGTGGTTGCTTGGCTGACTGGTTGGTTGCTTGGCTGACTGGTTGGTTGCTTGGCTGACTGGGTGGTTGCTTGACTGACTGGTTGCTTGACTGACTGGTTGGTTGCTTGACTGACTGGTTGGTTGCTTGGCTGACTGGTTGGTTGCTTGGCTGACTGGTTGGTTGCTTGGCTGACTGGTTGGTTGCTTGGCTGACTGGGTGGTTGCCTGACTGACTGGTTGGTTGCTTGGCTGACTGGTTGGTTGCTTGGCTGACTGGTTGGTTGCTTGGCTGACTGGTTGGTTGCTTGGCTGACTGGTTGGTTGCTTGACTGACTGGTTGGTTGCGTGACTGACTGGGTGGTTGCTTGGCTGACTGGTTGGTTGCTTGGCTGACTGGGTGGTTGCTTGGCTGACTGGGTGGTTGCTTGGCTGACTGGTTGGTTGCTTGGCTGACTGGGTGGTTGCTTGGCTGACTGGGTGGTTGCCTGACTGACTGGTTGGTTGCTTGGCTGACTGGTTGGTTGCTTGGCTGACTGGTTGGTTGCTTGGCTGACTGGTTGGTTGCTTGACTGACTGGTTGGTTGCTTGACTGACTGGTTGGTTGCTTGACTGACTGGGTGGTTGCTTGGCTGACTGGTTGGTTGCTTGGCTGACTGGTTGGTTGCTTGGCTGACTGGGTGGTTGCTTGGCTGACTTGTCGGTTGCTTGACTGACTGGTTGGTTGCTTGACTGACTGGTTGGTTGCTTGACTGACTGGTTGGTTGCTTGACTGACTGGTTGGTTGCTTGACTGACTGGGTGGTTGCTTGACTGACTGGGTGGTTGCTTGGCTGACTGGTTGGTTGCTTGGCTGACTGGTTGGTTGCTTGGCTGACTGGTTGGTTGCTTGACTGACTGGTTGGTTGCTTGACTGACTGGTTGATTGCTTGACTGACTGGTTGGTTGCTTGGCTGACTTGTCGGTTGCTTGACTGACTGGTTGGTTGCTTGGCTGACTGGGTGGTTGCTTGACTGACTGGTTGGTTGCTTGGCTGACTGGTTGGTTGCTTGACTGACTGGGTGGTTGCTTGGCTGACTGGTCGGTTGCTTGACTGACTGGTTGGTTGCTTGGCTGACTGGGTGGTTGCCTGACTGACTGGTTGGTTGCTTGGCTGACTGGGTGGTTGCTTGACTGACTGGTTGGTTGCTTGACTGACTGGTTGGTTGCTTGACTGACTGGTTGGTTGCTTGACTGACTTGTTGGTTGCTTGACTGACTGGTTGGTTGCTTGACTGACTTGTTGGTTGCTTGACTGACTGGTTGGTTGCTTGACTGACTGGTTGGTTGCTTGACTGACTGGTTGGTTGCTTGACTGACTGGTTGGTTGCTTGACTGATTGGTTGGTTGCTTGACTGACTGGTTGGTTGCTTGACTGACTTGTTGGTTGCTTGACTGATTGGTTGGTTGCTTGACTGACTGGAATGTTGCTTGACTGATTGGTTGGTTGCTTGACTGACTGGTTGGTTGCTTGACTGACTGGTTGGTTGCTTGACTGACTGGTTGGTTGCTTGACTGACTTGTTGATTGCTTGACTGATTGGTTGGTTGCTTGACTGACTTGTTGGTTGCTTGACTGACTTGTTGGTTGCTTGACTGACTGGTTGGTTGCTTGACTGACTGGTTGGTTGCTTGACTGACTTATTTGTTGCTTGACTGACTGGTTGGTTGCTTGACTGACTTGTTGGTTGCTTGACTGATTGGTTGGTTGCTTGACTGACTGGTTGGTTGCTTGACTGACTGGATGGTTGCTTGACTGATTAGTTGGTTGCTTGACTGATTGGTTGATTGCTTGACTGACTGGTTGATTGCTTGACTGACTGGTTGATTGCTTGACTGACTGGGTGGTTGCTTGACTGACTGGATGGTTGCTTGACTGATTAGTTGGTTGCTTGACTGACTGGTTGATTGCTTGACTGACTGGTTGATTGCTTGACTGACTGGTTGATTGCTTGACTGACTGGATGGTTGCTTGACTGACTTGTTGGTTGCTTGACTGATTGGTTGGTTGCTTGACTGATTGGTTGATTGCTTGACTGACTGGTTGATTGCTTGACTGACTGGATGGTTGCTTGACTGATTAGTTGGTTGCTTGACTGATTGGTTGATTGCTTGACTGACTGGTTGATTGCTTGACTGACTGGATGGTTGCTTGACTGACTGATTTGCAGACTGGCAGACAGAGACCAGCTGTAAGACAAAATATCAGGCAAAGAGACAGACTGTTAGATAGGCATTGACTGACTCACTGACAGTCAAAAACCTTCACAAACTTTGACTGACTGATAGAGATAAGTAGACTGATAGACACTTAATTGTGCATACAGACTGCTAGACAAATATTGACTGGCAGAAAGAGACAAACAGACAGGCAATTGACACATAGACAGAGAATTAAGAAGACGGCAAGGGAAGCTCCATTAATCCGACACTGCTGTATCACAGTATTTCGTGTTTTCTCCCTCTCCTTCCCGTCTTTCTCTTTTCTTCGTTTTCTGCTATTGTGCATTGCTGCTTCATCTCTCGTATTTTTCTGCATTTCTTTGGATTCTTCTACGTCTCCTCTTTCTTCTCTTTTACACTCATCTTCTTTCTCTTCCCAGCCCTCTATCTCCTTTATCCGTCCACTTCCTCCTTCCCCTTCCCCTTCCTCTCTCTCTCTCTCTCCTCCCTCCATATCCTTCGTCCGTTCTTTTTCTGCATTTCTTTGTAATCTTCTACGTCTCCTCTTTCTTCTTTTTACACTCCTCTTCTTTCTCCTCCCATCCCTCTATCTCCTTTATCCGTCCACTTCCTCCTTCCCCTTCCTCTCTCTCTCTCTCTCTATCCTCCCTCCACCTCCATATCCTTCGTCCGTTCTTTTTCTGCATTTCTTTGTAATCTTCTACGTCTCCTCTTTCTTCTTTTTACACTCCTCTTCTTTCTCCTTCCATCTCTCTATCTCCTTTATCCGTCCACTTCCTCCTTCCCCTTCCTCTCTCTCTCTCTCCTCCCTCCACCTCCATATCCTTCGTCCGTTCTTTTTCTGCATTTCTTTGTATTTTTCTTCGTCTCCTCTTTCTTCTCTTTTACACTCCTCTTCTTTCTCTTCCCATCCCTCTATCCCCTTTATCCGTCCACTTCCTCCTTCCCCTTCCTCTCTCTCCCTCTCCCTCCTCCCTCCACCTCCATATCCTTCGTCCGTCCTTCTTCGTCTTCCCTCCCCCCTCCCCCCTCCCCCTTCCCCCCTCTCCTGAGTGAGAGTGAGTGAGTGCAACGAAGCGTGTGAGGTGCATGTGATTGATCTCACGGATGAGGTCCTCATTGTCTAAACACTTGATATTGAGGTAATTGCCGTTTCGGAGGTGTGAGAAGGCCGGTTCTAACTCTCGTGTCCCTCTCCCTCTCCCTCTCCCTCTCCCTTTTCATCACCTATACACCTACCTCTCCTATCCTGTGGTTGTTTGCTATCATTACCTATCACATTGGTGCAGTTAATGATATCGATATAAGGGTGATAATAATACTGTGATTATTTTTATTGTATATTTTGTTATTACCATGGGTGCGTTCGGTATTTTAAAGAGTATTGTTGTTATCATTTGTTCTTCATCCCATTTCTCTCTCTCTCTCTCTCTCTATATATATATATATATATATGCATGTATATAAATATATGCATATTTGTATATATATATATATTATATATATACACACTTTATAAATACATACATATTTCCTCTCTCCATTAGCGTTGTTTCCCTCCCTTCCCCCCTCCCCTTTCCCCCCCCCCTCCCCCTCCATCCGCGAAGCCTAGCAACGGAACAAAGAGATTCTTGGCCAAGTGGATTCGTAATCCGCTTGCTGTTTCTCCCACTTCGTCGTCACCTCAGCCTTTGTGGTGGCGGCGAGGTAGCAGTAATATGACGTGGATATGTGGTGATAAGGTTGTGAGATGTGCGAGCAGGTGAGGTGATGTGGTGGTAGATTAATGTGGAGATGATGTGGTGATCTGGTCTTGCTTTCTCCCTTCCTTTGTTCCTCTTTGTGTGTTTTTCATTTTCCCCTCGCTCTTTCTCTTGATCTCTCTCCACCCCCATCTCTCTCTCTCTCACACACACACATACACATATATATACACATACACATACACATAAACCCACATACATACAGTCAGACAGACAGACAGACAGACAGACAGACAGACAGAGACACACACCTAGCCGGCGCCAAGGGAGGAGCGAAAGCGCATACCAAAGTCGACTTACGGGAGACGCGCCGCGTGGTGACTTTACTGGACTGAAAGGGGGTCGAGGAGCACCCCCCCCCCCCACCTCTGTTACGCAACATTTGGAGCAAAGACTGTGCCGAGAATGTGCTTATTAGAGTTGGTCTAGAAACTGACAACATATGTATATATATATATACATATATACATATATGTGTATACGAATGTATATATACACATATATATGTGTATGTGTGTACATTGTATGCTTGTGTGTATTCTTACCTGTAGCTAAGCAAGGATTGCGCTAGCCAAGAAATGGCAAGATATCTTCTATTTGACCAACCTTTTTGCCTAGTTCATAATCATGGATCTGTAGGTCTTGCTGAAAGTCAGTATATTCCGTGGCCAAGAAGGAATCGACAGGCGTCAAGTACATATCTTTACTTAGAAAGATATTCATTCTCCTTGATGCCATCATTAAAGCATCCGTGTCGCTTTCGTACCCTACTCTGGAAGTGTGGACAGTGCATTCGAACGCGGTGGTAACCTTTCGACCACACCATTTATATATTATATATAAAAAAATTATTTCAAAGTATTTCTTCTTGTTATAATGAATGGAATAAAAGGTTAACGCCATTTATATATCATATATAAAAACAAAAACGTTTCAAAGTATTTCTTGTTATAATGAATGGAATAAAAGAATAACGCCATTTATATATTATATATAAAAACCTATTTCAAAGTATTTCTTCTTGTTATAATGAATGGAATAAAAGGTTAACGCCATTTATATATTATATATAAAAACCTATTTCAAAGTATTTCTTCTTGCTATAATGAATGGAATAAAAGGTTAACGCCATTTATATATCATAAATAAAAACAAAAACGTTTCAAAGTATTTCTTGTTATAATGAATGGAATAAAAGGATAACGCCATTTATATATATATAAAAAATCTATTTCAAAGTATTTCTTGTTATAATGAATGGAATAAAAGGTTAACGCCATTTATATATCATATAAAAACCTATTTCAAAGTATTTTTTGTTATAATGAATGGAATAAAAGGTTATATACATTCACCCGATTGCATTCATGTAGAAGGATACACTGCATTACGTATTAAAGCCATCATGCTGTATTTGTTTAGTAGTACGACCCATTGTTTTCTTACCTGCTTTTATAACCGTTTGCTGGCTACACCGGGTTGGTGATACTGCTTTATAATGTAAAGGGGTTTGCTCTTGTATAGGGGTGTGAAGTTGGCAATTTTCCTGGTCTTTGGTAACTTCACTTTTCACCCTGAGTTTTAGAAAATAAATAGTAATGATGGACGGAGTTGTTAAGCGATTTTTTAAGACGATATTTAGAGATACCATCCTGTGTTTTCGTGTTCATTACATCCCCCAGTAGGTGTCTTTAACAAACACAATTTGAAATTGTCCTTTTAAATTTTCACATGTAATATGTTTTCGACATCATTTAATATAACATTTTGATATCTTTCTCGTTTAACTAGTAATATAGTTGACGTTAAGATTTCGTTGGTTTGCAGATTTAGTTATATCCTTCACATGGTCTCCGTCTACTCGTGTGTGCATGTGTGCGTGCGTGTTTATACTTGAATACATATGCATATATGAATATGTAGAATAGTCGACTAGAACATTTGTAGAATTAGTGAAAACAGGAAACACAAAGCAGGACACAAAGAAGTAGAGTAAAAAAAAAAGAAAGGTCCTGAAACACATGAAGACGAGAAATACAAATCGCAAACGAAGCATTAGCAGTTCGCAAGGCATATTAGCAAGGGTATGCGGGAGAGAATGAGAAGGCGAATCTAGAAGTGTTTGTTTTTCGTTAGCAGAAGCGGGCGGCGGGCAAGTGTGTGGGGCTGAGAAGGTGAGAAATCCCCCCCCCCTCCCCTCCTCCCTCCCCTTTCGCCCCAACCTTCACCTGCTTCCCCCCCCCCACCCCCCACTCAGATGGCAACGATATTCCCCACACTATCACATATAGTCACTATACCTCCATTCACCCGAGATAACCACGATGCCCTATCCACATACCCACTATAAGATTGCCACTATACCCCTTTCGTCCAAGAGAGCTACGCTACTCCTACCACATTGCCACGTTACCCCCCCCTATATGTTCCAGATACCCAGTATACCCTGCCCCCCCCTCCCCCCAGATAGCTATTATCCCCTTCCCCCCTCCTACCCACAGGGCTCTCCTCCCAAAACCTGTTCGGAACGATTGGGGTTATGGCTACATTGTGAAGTTGGGTTGACGTAGAAGGTGTTAAAAGAGGGAGGGAGTGGGGCAAAAACACTCGCGCACACCAACGCGTACACACACACACGCACACGCTACGCACGCACGTACAGGCACACGCTAACGTACACGTACACGCACACGCACACGCACACGCACACGTAAACGCACACGCAAACGCATACGTACACGCACACGTAAACGCACACGCAAACGCACACGTAAACGCACACGCAAACGCACACGTAAACGCACACGAACACGTACACGCACACGTACACTAACACGCACACACGCACTTAAAACATATTCATTCTTAACTTTCCAGTAGAGTTTCATTCAGTAAAAACGCAAGTGAAGACAGACGTTGAAAAACAACGTGCTTATCGCCAGCGCAGCCAGTGAATCACCACGCTGCATAAGATACGTAGTCAGCTGTTCTATGAAAACAAGGTCTTGGAGGAAATAGCTCCATGTTCTCTAAAGCGATAAAAGAATGATGAAAGTTTGTTGCGAACGAGAAGAAAATTAATTAAGAGAAGTTATGATGATTATTTTTTTTACCTATGGAAATAAGTTCTAGAAAAATAAAACATGTATTCTACATCTCCTTTGCGTGTTCTAGGTTTCCCCTTTGTGTTACGATCGTATCCCTTGTATCTTTTTATTTTATATCTCTCTCTCTCTCTCTCTCGAAAACTTGCTTCCCGTGGTTTGTGTCCCTGATACACGATACGTATAAATCTTCGGTCCGTATTAATCTCCGATACCCATTTCACTTTTTTATTTTTTATTTTTTTATTATCCGAGACCATACGATCAAGAAACCTAATAAGCCGATAAGAGAAAACCGGTTTCGGCGTCCAGTCGGGGGTCCAGAAGAAGGTAGAAGGGTGGTGGTGGGGGCGGTGGTGGGGTGGTGTGGGGTGGGATTGTGGGACAAATGATCGTCAGCCTAAACAAGGGAGAAAGGGAGGTAGGGAGGGATGGAGGGAGGGAGGGTGGGAGGGTAGTCGTCGGTGAAAGCTGTGAGAAGTGAGGTTGTTTAGGTTAACGAGAGGAAGTGGTAGTGGGAGAGAGAGAGAGAGAGAGAGAGAGAGAGAGAGAGAGAGAGAGATAGAGGTAGATAGAGGTAGAGGGAGATAGAGGAAGAGGGAGATAGAGGTAGAGGGAGAGGGAGATAGAGGAAGGAGAAAGAGAGAGGGGGGTGAATTGACAATGGATTAGGAAACGCAGAGAGAGATGAAGCACAAGTGGGAGAGGTAGAGAGGGCTAAAATGGCAGTGTGAGAAGGAGAGATGTTGAAACTGGACTGGGACGGGGAGAGAGGGTTGAGATGGCAGTAAGAGAGGGAGAAGGAGAGAGGGCCGAAGTGGGAATTGGAGAGAAGGAGAGAGGGAGAGAGGAAGGAGAGAGAAAGAGCGTTGAAATGAAAATGAGAGAGGGAGAGATACTGGAGATTAGAGAGATAGAGATAGACTTTGGCTGAGACTAATAAGAACCGGAGACGCGATTTATTAGGTAATGGCTGGATAGCTGGAATAATACGTGGGTTGATAGATAGATAGATAAGTAGACAAAAAATACAAACGAATTTCATGAAATCTCCCCCCTCCCCTCCCCCTCCCCCTCATTTTTCGACATGGGAACGAAAAGTAGACCGAACGATTTTTTTTAACCCTCTTCCTCCCCCTTTTCCAATGAATTTCGCACTCACTCGCGCCGCCTGCGATCCCGTGCTTGACTGATCGAGCGTTTATGGCAGATTTATGACTGCCTGTGGACTGCCGTTTTGTCTGTTCGGGCCGACCCCCCCTCCTCTTCCTCCTCCTTCCCACCCTCCCCTCCCCTAGCTTCATCCCCTCCCCTCCCCCTCCCTTTCCCTCTTCCCCACATCTCTATCCTAACACTCCTCCCCTCCTATCCTCCCTCCCTTCTTCTCACCCCATCCTCATCTCCTTCCCCCCTCCCCCTTCTTCTCTCCCCTCTATGCCTCCCTTCCCTCCACCCCCCCTCCTTCCCGATCGTGCATGACAGATAGCCATGTGACAGCGACAGGCGAGAGGAAAACGGTTGTGGGAATGTTAGAGGAGCGTTGTGTCGGGGTGGGGGTGGGGGTGGGAGCAAAGGGGGGGGGGAGGTGTTGCGTATGTGTATTGGGGAAGGGAGGGGGGGTTATGTGTGTGATGATTGGGGTAGGGGGATGGGGGACGGGGCTGTGTTTCGTTGCTGGCGGAAGGGGGGGGGGGGGGTTAGAGGGAGAGGGGACTGTGCATGGTTATTGGATTGTGTGTGGTTGCGGGGGGAAGGTAAGCGGTGTCTTTGTAATTCCTTTAATAGCTGTTCAAGGAAAAATATATACTTTTAAAAGATTGTTCTTGGAATGATGTATCGGAATGCTCTTTTAAATTGCTAATTTCTCTCTCCCTCCCTTCCTTTCTCCCTGCTTCCTTCCCTCCCTCCATTCCATCCATCCTGTCTGTATCTCTTTTCGTATCTAATTCTCTTACAACTTCACGTACTGCAGTCGTCGACCTCCTGTCCTCAAACTTCTTGTACTCTGCTCACACGTCTAACCCCCTTTACCCCTCTCTCCCTCTCTTTCGCCCCTTCTCTCCCTTTCCTGCGTCTTCCTCTCTCCCTCTCCTACTTCACCCTATCTGCTTCTCCTTCACCCCCTCTTCCCTTCTCTCTCTCAGCATTATCTTCTCTCCCTCACCTTCATCTTCTCTCCATTTCTCTCATTTTCCCTCCCTCACGCCTCTCCTATCTTTCTCATTTTTCCTCTCTCACGCCTCTTCTATCTCTCACTTTTCCCTCCTCTTTGCTCCCCTCTCTCTCCTCACACCTTCAATTCCCTTTCTTCCAGCTCCCTACTCTATTATCTCCCTCCTCCCCGTTCTCCTCTACCCATTTCCCCCCTCACTTCTATTTCCTTACTCTCTCTTTCTCTACATATCCCTTCCTCACACTTTCATCTCCTTTCTCTCTCCCCCCCCCTCTCCCCCACTCCCCTTCACCCACACCCCCTCACTCCCCTCTCTTCCCACTCTCTTCCCCACACCTCCATATCCCTCTCCCCACATCCCCCCTAGTCCCCTCTCCCCACCTCCCCTCTAGTCCCCTCTCCCCACATCCCCCCTACTCCCCTCTCCCCATCTCTCACTGGTCCTACTGCATCTACCCATCTGTCTTATAGTGTTGTTGCTCCTGGTTTTCTGGTCGTCTGGTCCCCTGGTCGTCTGGTCTCCCACTGCAGCATTTCCCAGCGTTAACGTCAGCCCCGCGTCTCGCCTCATGGTCTTTAATGGTCTTATTATCCTCTTAAGGTACGCTAGCCCGTACTCTGCCGGTAGGATCTTGATCTTGCTCGCACACTCGCTCGCTCGTGGTCTTTCTCACTCTGATTTTTTTTTTTTTTTTATCACTTTGATATTTTCTGTTTTAGATTTCTGTTCGTGTCTTCGATATCTTTCTCTCCTTCCCTCCCTTCCTCCCTATCACCCACCCACCCACTCATCTTCCCCCTCCTCACTTTTCTCTCTCTCCCTTTCTCACACACTCACTCGCTACCTCCTTCTCTCCCTCCCTCTCTCCTTTTTCCTCCTACTCTGTCTCTCCTCCCCCCTTCTCTCTCTCTCCCTTCCTCCCCCCCTCCCTCTCTCTATCTTCCATCTCCCTTTACTTCAATATCCTCCCTCCCTCCTTTTTCCTCCTACTCTGCTCCCCTCCTCCCCTTCTCTCTCTCTTTCTCCCTCCCTCCCTCCCTCCCTCCCTGTCTCCCTTCCACCAACCCACCTAGCGTCCCCATCTAGTCTGTCCGGTGCCAGCAGCCACTACTTCATTCGCTTACAGAACCTTCCTCAGTGACCTGCTAGGGAAAGAGGAAGAGGAAGATGGGGTTGGGGAAGAGGAGGAGTAAGAGGAAGAGGGGGTGTGGGAGAGTAGGAGAAAGAAAAGAAGAGGTAAATTGGAAGATGTGGTAAAGAGATGATGATGACAAGGAAGATGATGGTCGTGGTGGTGGTGGTTATGGTAGCAAAGATGACGATACGTTGACAACGACGAGGTGAGGTTGATGATAATAATTGTAATGAAACAAAAGTATGAGAGAGAGAGAAAGAGAGAGAGAGAGAAGAAGAAGACGGGTGGAAACAGAGAGAGAGAGAGAGAGAGCAAGAGGGACGGAGAAGCAGTGTAATCCATCCGGCATTGTTTTCAAAAACCATTGTTGAATCACATTCCCGATATCATTCTTGTGGCGTGTTTGTGCGTTGGGGGGGGGGGGGTATGTGTTTATGTGTGTGCGTGTGTGTGTGTGTGCATGCCTACATATTCGTATGTGTAGGTACAGGGTATATGTATTTTTTGTTGAGAGGGGATAGACTGTTTGTACATGTGTTTTTTTTGTATGCTTGTGTCTAATGATA
This sequence comes from Penaeus japonicus, assembly GCA_017312705.2. Taxonomy (NCBI): domain Eukaryota; kingdom Metazoa; phylum Arthropoda; class Malacostraca; order Decapoda; family Penaeidae; genus Penaeus; species Penaeus japonicus. The sequence continues at coordinate 166,566 of BOPN01002557.1, forward strand.
ATTATTACAATGGTAGGAATGAATGAAGTGTTTGTGTATTGCGCACGCGTGTATAAGGACCTTTGTACCGGGATCGCATTCTTGTCCGTGTTTGTAGCTCGATTTCTCGGAGCGGAGAACGTGCTTACAGTTGGCAGCCTACCGTCACTATCGCAAACTTTTCTGCATCTTGATATAGCCATACAGACAAGATTTACTGACGGAAATGCAAAATCAATCGTTCATACAGACACGGACCAAGTGATGAATCGATAACTCGTGGACATAAAGACAGATACAATTATTTGCTGTGAATGACTTTCTGATAGAAATATTAGATCGAGAAGGGGACGTTTATAATAGGGAAATTAGATTATTGACCCGTTATTGGAAGAAATTTGATCAACCGTTGCTTAGGTCATCGGGGGATTGCGTTTTAAATTATCTTATTAGCTGTATTATCGATGTTATTTTGGTTACTATCTGTGATATCATCGTTATTGCTTTCTTTAGCGATTATTGTTAATTATTTTTATCTTTATCATTCGCTCTTGTTTTACTTTATCACCACATGCTGTGTTTTTCTATTAATAACTTGAAAGTGCTGTTAATAATACTGTTTGTTGTTTAGTTTGCAATAATTAAGCTTATCGACACTGATATTATTTTGAGTGTACATTGATTTGAATAGCCTTTGGTTTACATCACGTTTGAGTTTTTTGTCAGAGTTTTCACTTACGCTTCTCGTCTTTCTTCGCAGTAAATTATCTTGTCATTTTCTTGTTTGCTGTTCTTGTGTTTTCCCTCTTTTCCCCTCTCACATGCATGCTTGCTTTCGTGCGTGTTCAGTCGTGCGTGCGCGAATTCATTTATGTGTGTATGTACTAATATGAATGTGTGTTTATGTAAGTCTGTTTATATATACGAGTGTATGGATCTACTTGTACATATACATCAAATGCGTGCTCATGTGTTTATATATATATATATATATATATATATATATATATATATATATATATATATATACACATACATATATATGATATATATAAATATATATATATATATATATATATATATATATATATATATATATATATATATATATATGCATGTACTTAGATCTATATATTTTTATATGCATTTACGTTCATAAGTACTTTTGTGTGCACTTACTTATGTGTATATATATATATATATATATATATATATATATATATATATATATATATATATATATATATCCGTTTGTGTGTGTGCGTCTACATATATGTATATTTCTGTCAATCTACAATCTATCTCCATATCTATACAATTCATTCATATATTTATCTACATCTATATAATTGATTTTATCTATCTACATACATCTCTATATCTACAAATATATATACACACACATATACATACGAATAAGGGAGTAGATACATGTACCGATACAAAAACATGACAACAAAATTCTGCTGCACATGACAAAGACTCAGCAGCCGAGGACTCCATATGGCAAGGACAGGACAGAGGCGGAGTTGCGGCGGTGGGTGCGCGTCAGCTGACTTGGTGCACGTGTACTCAGCGCAGGGAGCGAGGGCTGGTGTGAGGGAGGCGGGGGAGGGGGGGGTGGGGTGGAGGAAGGGGGGGGAGGGGGGGGAGGGAGGGAGGATTGGTGAGGAGGGAGGGAGGGAGGGAGAGAGGGGGGAGGGAGAGAGGAGGAGGAGGAGGAGGAGGAGGAGGAGGAGGAGGAGGAAGAGGAGGAGGAGGAGGAGGAGGAGGAGGAGGAGGAGGAGGAGGAGGAGGAGGAGGAGGAGGAAGCGAGAAGGAAGAGTTAGCACGACAGTAGTACTAGAACAATAACTGATAATAATAATAGTAATAATGATAGTGATAATGTTAGTAATAATGATAATGAAAATGTTAGTAATAATGATAATGTTAGTAATAATGAAAAAGAGATTGTATATTGAGGAAATGATAATAGTAATGAAAAGGATGATGACAATAGTGATGCTAATATTGAGAAAGATTGTAGATTGAAGGAAAAAATGATAATAATAACGGTGACTCTGAATGGAGAAGAAGAATAAGGAAAATAATTACCAAAAGAAAGATCAAAGGAAGAAGGTCGGCGAGCGGGGGAAGTGCGAGCAACAACACAGCCTTGTGTATCTGGCCGTTCCATCCATACCTCCCCACCCCCACCACTTCCACCCCCCACCACCCCACCCCCCAACCAACAACCTTCTTCTGGAGTCTTTGTTTATGTACAGTGACGTCGTTGTCGCTCATGAGCCGCCAGAGGGCGTCGGGTCGTGTGGTGGTCATGCACACTCTGTCGTCATATTCATGGCAAGGGTTAAAGAGCAGGGGTTTGAGCTGGGGGGGGGAGGTAGGGGTAGGGGTTGGAGAAGGTAAAAGAAGAGGCATTGAGGGGGGGTTAGGGATGATGGGGGAGGCAGGAGAAGGGAGAAGTAGAGGAGGGAGGGGGAGGGGAGTGGGAGAGGAGGGAGGCAGAAACAGAAGAGAGAGAGAGAGAGAGAGAGAGAGAGAGAGAGAGAGAGAGAGAGAGAGAGAGAGAGAGAGGGGGGGGGGAAGCAGAGGTCGTGGAGGGTCGTTATGAAATAGAGTTTATTTATGGTCGCATTTCGCCTCACGGACAAACACACCCCTGCGCACATGATTGTCTCTCTGTTATTGTATGAAGAATCTTATTCTTGCGCGTGGATGTGACTGCTTGTACGTATGTACGTATTTGTGTCTGCGTATGCATGTTTGTATCTTTGTATATACCTTTGAGTGTGTGTCTGTTATCTTTGTATATAAATACATGCATAGTGAAAGATGTGTGTTCAGTACCCTGATGATGGTAATAGGATAAAGACCTTGTCTGTACACCTGTGTGCACGCACGTGTGTGTGTGTATACGTGCGCAGGTGCTTATGTGTATGTATGTGTGGTATACTTATGTATATTTGTATCTGTATTGAAAGTGAGCGAGTGCTTACAGGTGTGAATGTATGTATGTATGTAACTCATGCGTACATGTGTGCTCCCCCTGTGCGGGTGTCAGTGGATGATTAGCAGTATTACTTGTGCTTCCGCTTGTATTGATTCCCAGGCGCTTGAAGATGGCTTTTGGCGGATGGCCGGGTTAAGGGTCTGAGGGAGAGAGGGAGAGGAAGGCAAGGCTAAGGGAGGGAGAGGGAGGGAGATGGAGAGAGGGGGGAGAGAGGGAGGGAAAGGCAAGGCTAAGGGAGGGAGAGGGAGGGAGATGGAGAGAGGGGGGAGGGAGGGAGATGGAGAGGGGGGAAGGAGGGAGATGGAGAGAGGGGAGGGAGACGGAGAGAGGGGGGAGGGAGGGAGGTAGAGAGAGGGGGAAGGGAGGGAGATGGAGAGAGGAGGGACGGAGGGAGAGAGAGAAAGAGAGTGAGAGTGAGTGACAGAGAGAGAGAGAGAGAGTGAGTATGTGAAAGGTAGAGAGAAAAAACGAATGAGTTAGAAAAAAAGATGGAGAGAGAGACATTAAAGGAGGAGGTGGGAGAGAAAAGGAAATGAATCTGTAAAGAAAGTGACCTTTTGACGCGTTTGGAAATGGAACAAATATTTAAACAGAAACAGAATGCAATCCAAACTAAAGACGCCCAGAGATAGATTTAACCCCTCCCCCCTCCCTCCCTCGACACACACACACCATTCAACCCCCTCTTACCTCTCCAATCCCCCCCCTCCCCCTCCCCCCACACACATACCATTCAAATCCCCTTCCCTCTCCCGCACCCCGTCTAACCATGCAACATTCCCCCCCACCGTCCCACTCCTACCCTACCCCCCCCTTACACACACACACACCATTCATTACCCCCACTGCCGTTCTCAATGGGAATCCCGTTTGAAGCATCTTGACCTTAGCTCGAACTTGTCATGACCTAGCTAGTTCTTACGGAGAACTCAGAACAGCCAGGTGGTTCAGATGTTTCAGAGGTTGTGTGGAGGGGTAGGGGGTAGAGAGGGGGGGAGGAGAAGGAGAAGGAGACGGGAGAAACACAGATGAAAGAAGATTTATTAGTGTTTGAGAAAGAGAAAGAGCAGACACACAAGTGCATATTGAAAAGGGCTAGGGTTAGGTTCCATGCGGTCATGCTTGGACGGGTTGCGTCACTCGTGCAGGTCGACATGTTGCCCCGCCCCTTCTCTCTCTCTCTTTCTCTCTCTCTTTTCCTCTCTCTCTCTCTTTCTCCCCCCCCCCCCTCCCTCTCTCTCTTTTTCGCTCTCTCTCTCTCTTTCTCTCTCTATCTTTCTTTTTCTTTCTAACTTTCTCTCTCTGTCACACACGCTTTCATTATTGTTCTCTTGCTTTTTACTCTCACCCTCTCTCTCCTCTGACCAGTCTTCTTCCTCTCTTTCCCTCACCTCCTCTCCCCTTCTCGATGTGTATGCATGCACGTATTTTATGCATGCGAAAACCCGGCAACTTGCCTCTAATGACAGAGCCACACGCCGTAACGTATCACAGTTTGGCGTGTCATCAGAGGTCGGACTTGGGTATGTGTGTGTGTGGGGGGGGGGGGATATGACTGTGTCTGTTGCTTGTGGTTTGCTTGCGTTTAGTGCTTGTGTATATATGTATATGTGTTTGGGAGCTTGAATGGAGGGGGATATGGTATGACTACCACGCTGTGTCTGTTGCTTGCGGTTTACTTGCGTTTATACTTTAGTGTCAATGTATGTATTTTGTCAATATATGCACGAGGCGGGCCGGCCCGGCCAGGTGTATTTCGTATGTCTGTGTACGTATATATGTGTTGGAGGTTGTATGTGTTTATTTACTTAATGGATATGTAAATATATTTCCGTCGTCTATTTCGATGTGTTATGTACGTGCACGTGCATATCTGTGTGTGATAGGAGTGTGTGTGTGTGTGAGTGTAGGTCTTTTGGTCTGATGCATCGGATAACAGTTGTGGATGGAACGGAAGACGTTATCGGTGATCTCTGGGCTTGATACGTGCATTGAAAAGTGAGAGATAAATAAAACGTATGAGGAGGTAATTGACAGAGAAAAGAAAGAAAAGATAGGTAAGGAGAAACAAAAAAGAGGGTAGAAATAAAGGAGTAAATCGAGAAAAAGCGGAGGAGAAAGAAAAAAAAAAAGTAGAGGAAGAAAAGGAAGCAGTAATGAGAAAGGAGAAATAGTGAAGAGAGGAGAAAGCAGAATAAGATAAAGCAGAAGAAGGGAAGAGAACAGAAATAAGAAGAGATAAGTATAGGAGCAAGCAGAAAACAAATGAAGGAGAAGAAGAGAAGGAATCAGAAATAAGAACGACGGAGTAGAGAAGAGAGGAGAAAAGCCGAAAGAAATAGAGACGATAGATACTCTCTAGAAAGGACAAAGAAAGGCAGGGAGGCAGAGATTCAAGCACACCAAAGCAGTCAGTCTAGCAATCAATCAGACCATAAATCAGTCAGTCATTAAATCAGGTTGTCCATTAGTCAGTCAGCTGTTTAAGATGGCGGAGATACAACTCAACAGTCTAAAAAATAGTCAGTCAAAAAGGCTAGAAATGCATGACAGTTAGTCAGGAGTAAGTGAACCTCCAGTCATTCTCAGTTAGGTTAGTCTATCAGCTAGCCAGTCAAAGACACGAAACAGACAAACGCACTAAGGAAAAAAACATTCTTTAAGACATCCCGTATTTGTGGTAAGCCTAGTAGACTCTCCATGTACCTTCGTTTGTTTGTTAGGGTTTTTGCTAACCAGTTTGTTAGTCCCTTTGGTCGGCCGTTGCTAGGCGCCCTGGCGTTAAGCCTTAGGAAAGGCGGATGGGAGGGAGGAGGGAGGGGGGGGGGGGTAGAGGTTGAGTAGGCCTACTGTATGTATGCATCAACATCTCCTTGGTCAGTGATAGATTTTTTTTCTTCTTGTTTGGGACTTGTTTGGGTGTTATGCCTAACTCGATCTTCTAGTTTGTTCTCCCCCTCCCTTCTCTCTCTCTTATTCACACACACGCACGCACACACACACGCACACACACACACACACACTATGCAGTAATTTTGATCAGTCGATCAGCTGATAAGCTCTACCTCAATCCCCCCTCCCTCCCTCATTCCAGCCCTTTACTTATCTGGTTCCAATTCTCCTTCCTCTCCCTCTCCCTCTCCCTTCCCCCTCACTCTTTCTCCTCCTCTCCCTCTACCTTCCCCCTCACTCTTTCTCCTCCTCTCCCTTTCTTCCCACCTTCGTCTCCTCTCCCTTTCTGATTATCTCTTACTCTCTTTCTCCCCCTCTTTTATCCACGAACATTTCAGTGTATCGTTTTGTTGATAAGCGCATCCTGCTCCATCATGCGAAGCGAACACGTAATGAAATTGTGGGACGTGCGCTTTTGGGGGCGACAGTGTCTGAGCTGTGTTGGTTTTCAGAGCTGGCCTGTAATTGGATTTCATAATGGGATTTGAAAGAAATGTAAATAAAATGAGGTGGGAGGGGGTTGGGAGAGGAGGATGGAAGGGAAGTGGGGAGGGGGGAGGGGAGAGGAGGATGGAGGGGGATTGTGAGGGTGAGGGTGAGGGTGAGGGAGAGGGTGAGGGTGAGGGTGAGGGTGAGGGAGAGGGTGAGGGAGAGAGAAAGAGAGAGAGAGAGAGAGAGAGAGAGAGAGAGAGAGAGAGAGAGAGAGAGAGAGAGAGAGAGAGAGAGAGAGAGAGAGGACAGGAGGGTTGGGAGGGGAGAGTAGGGAGGGAGGGAGGGAGAGGGAGAGGGAGAGAGAGAGAAAGAGAGAGAGAAGGAGAAAGAGAGAGAGGGGAGAGAGAGAGGAGGGGGGGGGGTTAGGAGGGGAGAGAGTAGGAAGGGATAGAGGAGGGAGGAGGAGAGAGGAGGAAGGGAGGGGGAAGAGGAAGGGAGGGAGAAGAGGGGAGGGAGGGAGGAGAAGAGAGGAGGGAGGGGGGAGGAGAGAGGAGGGAGGGGGAAAAGGAGAGAGAGAGAGGGTGATAGAGAAGAGAGAGAGAGAGAGAGAGAGGGTGATAGAGGAGGGAGGGGGGGGGGGTGGAAAGACTTGGAAACAACCAAACAGACATACAAATTTACATCCTAATTAAGCTACTTGGAAAAATCCCCCCCCCCCACCAAGCCTTGAAACCTGAATGATGCAAGAGTCATGCAACATGCAATACAAAGTTGACTTTGAAAGGTTTCATTAGATTCCAGTCTATGTTGCAAGCCTACCAGTTAGACTTTAATGACAAAGAGTAGGAGTAAGGGAAGTAGAAGAAGAAAAGAAAAGAAAAGAAAGCAAAGGGAGGAGGAGGAGAAAGGACGGAGTAGAAAATGGAAA
>BOPN01002557.1:188872-191372 GCA_017312705.2 Penaeus japonicus
GTTTCTTCTTTTTCGAAATCCTAATCCGATGTTTCCTGATTCATTTACCTTTTATCCTAATCTTGTCATTCACTTCAGTTCCTAATGTCCTAACATTTTTTTGTATCCTATACTGCCACTCGTGTCCTAATGTTCTTCTTTCCCCAATTCTATTTTTAATTCATCTGTTTTACCCCAAGTGTCCTAAATTCTTAACCATGCCCTTCTTCTCGCTCAAATATTATTCTTCCGTTCTCTCAAAGGTGTCCTAACATCGCTCTCAAATCTCTCAAAGGTGTCCTAACATCGCTCTCAAATCTCTCAAAGGTGTCCTAACATCGCTCTCAAATCTCTCAAAGGTGTCCTAACATCGCTCTCAAACATTATCCTTTCGTTCCCTCTCCTATAAGTCCTACCTCATTCCCTCCACTGTTTCAAAATATTTATCCTCTCCAAAATATCCCGATCTCAATTTTTAATTATTTATTATTTCTCCCACCCGATCTCAATCTTTATTCATTTATTTTCTCTATCTCCCACCCGATCTCAATCTTAATTCATTTATTTTTTCTCTCTCTCCCACCCCCTTCAGCCGCCATGACAGCCTTAGCCATCGGGTCAACGTTCTTCATGTCCGTAGTAGCCGGGGTCATGACGGATACCTTGGGCATCCGGGTCACCACGTTCATCGGGGGAGCGCTGGCCACCGCCGGCATGTTCATCTCGTCCTTCTTCTACGATAAGGTAAGGATGCTGGTTGTTGTTGTGCTGTGGGAAGGGATGGGTGTGTGTGGGTGATTTGTTATACGTGTGTGTGTGTGTGTGTGTGTGTGTGTGTGTGTGTGTGTGTGTGTGTGTGTGTGTGTGTGTGTGTGTGTGTGTGTGTGTGTGTGTTCATATATATATATATATATATATATATATATATATATATATATATATATATATGAATCACAAAAAAAAAAAAACAGTAACGTGCATTAAATGAAAGGAAAAACTTGCGACGTTTCGAACTTTTTCATGAAAGTTCCTCTTCAGGCGAAAGCTTTCGCCTGAAGAGGAATTTTCATGAAAAAGTTCGAAACGTCGCAAGTTTTTCCTTTCATTTAGTGGCAGTGTTATTAATTATATATATATATATATATATATATATATATATATATATATATATATATACATATATATATATTGCATTTATCGCAATGGACTTTGTTCAAGAAATGGTTCCTAATCTTCTTGTATGGTCCCCCTCCCCCCTCTCACCCTAACCCTCTCCCACCCTCCCTCCCTCCCTCCCCCAGGTGGAAGTCCTAATGATCACCTACGGTCTGATGTTCGGCGGCGGCGCGTCCCTGGCCTACACGCCCTCGCTGGTGATCCTGGGCCACTACTTCCAGCGCTGGATGGGCCTCGTCAACGGCTTCGTCACGGCTGGCTCCTCCGTGTTCACCATCGCCCTGCCCTTCATCCTGCCTTACATCCTGGACATCGGCATCCAGACCACGTTCCAGGTGCTGGCGGGAATCACCGGGTTCCTCATGGTAAGTAGGTCTTGGTGTTTTTTTTTTTTTTTTTTTTTTTTTTTTTTTTTTGTGGGGGGGGTAAGGGGGTAGGGGGAAGGGAGGGTAGGGGGTGGAGATGGATTATTATTAGTTGTAGTTATCATTATTATCAGGATTAGAATAATCATGATTATTATTATCGCTGTGTTGTTTTTGTTATTATTACTGTCACACCACCATCATCATCATCGTTGTAGTTATTATAATTATTATCACTATATATCGGTATCTTCTCAGGCTTCTTCCACCCGAAGATATATATAGAGCTTGTTAATTTTATCTTTATTAAAAAAAAAAAAAAAAATCACATTGCGTCATATACTTTTTTTTATAAATGATTTTTTTTAGGATTACCTTGTTTTCACAATTATTTTTCTCAGTTTGGGGGTTCGTTTCATTTTTTTCTTATTTTCTTTTCTTTCTTTTTATCTCATTTTCTCTTACGAGTTGTGATTTCAAACAGAAGTGCATTAGATTAGATCGAAAGTGGGTTAACTTATCATGTTCCAGATAACCTTTTCTCAAATATCTTATCGGAATTTTATAGATTAGAGCTTTTAAAAGTAAACTTGAGATTTATGTTGTTGTTGTTGTTATGATTTTGATTATCTTGATTTTTGTAATCACTGTTGTTAATGCACGTGTTTACCCAATTAACATACATGTGACAACATAATAACGTTAATCAGTCTGCTATTTCACACGTGGCAGCTAATCTCCGTAATCTATTGACAAAAAAAGAAAAGAAAAACATTTACTGTCACTGGCTGATCCCTTCAGGCCTAAAGTATCTCCCTGTATATGGTGACTGGTGCTTAAATAGACAAGGTACTGAAGATATCTCGGGACATCCATTCCAAAAGTAATTCCTTCCGAGTATCATCAGCCTCCATTTTTTTTTTTTTTTTTCCAAATGCGACGATCCTTTTCTCCCAATGTTTTGCTATGTCTGTAGGATC
>BOPN01002558.1:0-25000 GCA_017312705.2 Penaeus japonicus
TATATATATATTTGTGTGTATATATATATATATATATATATATATATATATATATATATATATATATATATATATATATATATATATATATATATATATATGTGTGTGTCTTTGTCATTCGTTTACATTTTCTCACTCTCTATTTTTCAGTCACTCATTCTTTATTCAGTTATTTTTCTGATCGATTCTACCTGAATGCACAAATATACACGCATACGCACCAACATATATACACGCACGCGTAGAAAGAGGATCAAAGTTAGGGTCTTTGTGACGTCATGCAATCATTTTACTTTCTCTTGCGTGATCAATTTATGCAACAGAAGCAGGATAGGCTTCTGCACAAATGACCCACCGGGTCGAATTTTGACCGGGAAAGAGGACAGAGGAGAGGAGGAGAGAGAAGAGGAGAGGAGGAGGAGAGGGAAGGGTAGGGTAGGCCACATCTCGGAGATTATATGTTTTGCACGATATTGTAAGCTGTGATAAGTTTGTGTAGCTTCATCCCACGTAAGACAGGCATCTTCCATGATTGATCTTATTTTGACTTGAAAAGGTTTGGGTTGAGGACACGAATGATTTTTTGTAAATATACGAGTTAAGAGGGTGAATGAGAGAGAGAGCGCGAAGAAGGAAAGACAAAGAGCAAATGAGATGAAAAGAGAAAGGAAGTGAGAGAGAGAGAGAGAGAGAAGAGTTGGAGTTAGTGAGACAGAATCGTTGTCAGCGGAAACTTTTATGACGTCATGAAAACTTGGACCGTTTTTGCACCGTCTTTCGCGTGATCAATTTGTGCAAGAGAAGCCTAGCACGCTCGCTGCAAGGGTGACCCACCAACCACAGCCTTTTCCCAGGAGGAGGAGGAGCGTCGAAGGGCAACAGCCTCTGCCCGCCCCTTCCCGAGTGGAGGCTCGTGATTGGTGGGTTACTTTTGCAATACGCGGGCAAGGCATCTATTGCATAAATTGATCACACGGAAAGAGATACAAAAAACTATCCAAGATTGTACGACGTCACAAAAGCTCCCACAAGGTCTATGAGTGTATGTGTGAGTCAAGTCTCTCTCTCTCTCTCTCTCTCTCTTTCTTTCTCTCTCTCTCTCTCTCTCTCTCTCTCTCTCTCTCTCTCTATCTATCTATCTATCTATCTAGCTAGCTAGCTAGCTAGCTAGGGTTGCATACTCGCATTTCTCTTGACCAGAATTTTTCCAGTTTTTATACCTCCTTTCGTGCGATCAGTTTGTGCAACAAAAACTTCATCCGCGTATTGCACAAATGACCCACCAATCACAAACCTCCACTCAAGAAGGGGCGGGCTGATGCTGCTGCCCTCCGACACTCTGCATCCTTCTAGGAAAAGGCCGTGGTTGTTGTTTCACCTTTGCAGCGATCGTGCTAGGCTTCTCTTGCATAAATTGATGACAGGAAATACGCCAGAAAAAAATCCACAGCAACTCCTTTCCCGCTTCGCTTCTTTCTCTCTTAATGTGTGTGTATGATTTCGAGTGTGTGTGTGTATGTGTGAAAGCTTTGAAACATAACAGAAACTCTCTCGCATTATGTATGTGTGTACGGCTGTATGTAAGTGTTGTATGCATAGGTATAATGTGTTCATAGCTCTAATATTACGTAAATAATATTATCACTGATTACAAATATCAAATACATAGACATACTTTAAGTTTGCAGTTTATGCCTTTATTTCTAAGAAGTAACTAAAACCTCAAACTATGATCATGATTTTGAATTTAATTATTAGGGAAAAGATTGCTTTGTCCGAAGTGAAACAGGGGTGTACCATCCCGTAGATTATTCACGCAATGACAACGGTAAATTAGATTCTTGCTATGTGACTTACACGTATAACTCGTGAGGCAAATGTTGCACAAACTGATCGTGAGAAAGACGCTACAAAAATTTGCGTAACGTTACAGAAGTTTCTTCTAAAGAGTAGGAGTAGAACAACGCAAGGAAATTTCAGCCTTAATGGCCACAGTCAGCGATACATTTGCATATATTTAAATTTCAGAAGCTACCTGGTTCTTTCCTATCCTTTAGATTATTGTGACGTTTTACGAATTTGACTGCACTTTACAAAGTCTTTATCAATTTGTAAACAGATAATCAAATAAAATAATACCAACATCATCAGATCTTTAACCTAATTTACCTGTGAAGACTACATGAATCCTAGACCACCGTTACTTAGGACATTTCAATGTGAATGACGCATATTAATGGTTTCCAGATTGGGTTCCACTGCCACAGAGACGTTAATCACCCTTTTATTCAAGATTTGTCTGGGAAGAAAAGGGGGGGGGGGGCGTCGCGTACAAAACTTCCATTCACAAGATTATGGAAAGAAATTTATGTGATAAAAGAAGTACGGTAAGAAAATCATTCCTATGACGAAGAAACATATTATATTTAACTCTAATATATAACGCCTCGATGGCGCAGTAGGCAGCGCGTGAGTCTCATAATCTCAAGGTCGTGAGTTCGATCCTCACTCGGGGCATTGGCTTTTAAGCGAGGAGACAAGAGATCACTCAACAAAATAGGAATCATTCCCTCCTTTGCATTGAATCGTATTCAGGCGGTTCCGCAACATACGAGAATAAAACTTAATTAGTCCATTAATCTCCAGTATCCTACTGATTTTAATTTCATATTTGTCTCTCATATCCTTTTATCTATATCATCTACTCTTATTTTCTTCTGCCTTTCCTAATGCTATTGTTGTATCTTACTGACAATGATTAATCTATCTCTCCAGCATAGAGAAAAAGGGGCAAAGAGGGAGAGTTGTTGCCATTGTCATTTTTTTTATGACATCATAAACACCTTTTTTTGTGTGATCAATATGTGCAACAGAAGCCTATGAGGAGCGTTGAAGGACAACAACATTTTCCCGCCACTTCGCGAGTGGAGGCTCGTGGTTGGTGAGTCACTTCTGCAATACCCGAGCACGGCTTCTGTTGCACAAATTAATCATGCGATAGACATTGTTTAATTGGCCAAGATATGGTGTCATAGAAGCTTCTATAATCATACATGACGATAAGTTTCTAGTACAGCTGCTTCCAGCTAGTTAGAAACACACACGTGTGTGTGTGAAAAGAGAACGGATGTGAGGGCCACAAAGAAAGATGAGGGTCGAGGAAAGCTGTAGAGAATCACTGTCAATGGAAGCTTTTATGACGTCATAAAAACTTGGACCGTTTTTGCACCGTCTTTCTCGTGATCACTTTGTGCACGAGAAGCCTAGCACGCTCGCTGCAAGGGTGACCCACCAACCACAGCCTTCTCCCAGGAGGAGGAGGAGCGTCGAAGGGCAACAGCCTCTGCCCGCCCCTTCCCGAGTGAAGGCTCGTGATTGGTGGGTCACTTCTGCAATACGTGGACACGGCTTCTGTTGCACAAATTGATCACCCGAAAGAAGGAACAAAAACTATTCAAGATTGTATGACGTCACAGAGATCTCCATCTACCCCTAACTTTGATACTCTTTGATACTGTGACTTTGTATGTATGCGCGCGTTTGTATGTATGTGGATGCTAGTGTGTAAGACAGGTAGGAAACAGCAGGAAAATGCTCAAATGAAGAGTGTGGCTGAATAGGAGATTTACTCACAAAATAAATAGATAGGAAACAGATTAGACTGGTGATCAACAGATAACTAAAATGATAATTAAGAGACACGTGAGAATGCAACTCCGAATAAAGAGAGAAAAAGAGAGGGGAGAGAGAGAGGGAGAGATAGATAGACAGAGAGAACGAAAGAAAGATAACAAACGCATACACTCAAAGAGGGATATATGACTATGGGAACTTCTATGGCATCATACAATCTCGGACAATTTTTGCACCTTCTTTCGCGTGATCAATTTATGCAAGAGAAGTCGTGTTCGCGTATTGCAGAAGTGACCCACCAGTCACAAGCCTCCACTCCAGAAGGGGCGGGCAGAGGCTGTTGCCTTTGACGCTCCTCCTCCTCCTGGGAAAAGGCTGTGGTTGGTGGGTTACCCTTGCAGCGAGTGTGCTTCTCTTGCACAAATTGATCACGCGAAAGACGGTGCAAAAACGGTCCAAGTTTTTGTGACGTCATAATAGCTTCCGTTGACAGCTATTCTCTCCCATTAACCCCTGACCTTCTCTCTCTCACTTACTTGGTCTTTTCATTTCACTTTCCTCTTCGCATTTTATTTTTTTTCATCTTTCTTTCTCTGTCTCTCTCTCAGTCTTTCACGGGATCCATTTGTGTAATAGAAGCTGTGCCTGTGTACAACAAGAGCGATCCACCTCTTAGGAACAGCGGGCGGTTACTGTTCCTCTTCGAAGCTGTTCTTCCTGTTCATCTTTCCTTCTGTCTCTGTCTCTCTCTCTCTCTTAGTCTTTCACGGGATCCATTTGTATAACAGAAGCCGTGCCTGTGTGCAACAAGAGCGAATCACCTCTCATGTACCTCCACTCAGGAACGGCGGGCGGTTACTGTTCTTTTTCGAAGCTGTTCTTCCTGATAAGCAAAAGAGGATGATTATTTCTTTCTCTTTCTATCGCTCTCTCTTCTCTTCATTTACCCTCTTTATCGCAGTTCTTTATCCTGGTGAGGGGAAAGACCATAAAAACCGATAAGATTTTTTTATGACGCCATAAATTCTTCCACTGATGGGCACAAGCACCCTCGTCCGTTTTTTCTTGCGTTTTTGTTCATTTTCTCGTTCTCACTTTTTCTTCCCCCCTTTCTCTCTTTCTCATTCTTTCTCTCCCATTATCATCATTTTTTTTCATATTGTATATATACACATACAAGGAAAAGAACTAACATGTACCTCTCTCTTTCCCTGATTTCCTCCTCACTGTCTCTCTTTCTCTCTCTCTCCCAAACCTTCCCTCTGTCTCCATCATTTCATAGTACCTCGGCCATTCTATGCTTTAGACACATTTGAAAGCGTCTTACGATGTCTTTCTGAAATAGAGAGAGAGAGAAAGAGAGAGTGAGTTAATGAGAATGAGAGTGATAGAGAGAGTGAGAGAGAGAGAATGAGATTGAGTGAGAGAGAGAGAGAAAGAGAGATAGAAAAAAAAGTGTGAGTGGAAGGGAGAGTGAGAGTCAGTGAGAGAGAGAGGATGAGTGAGAGAGAGTGAGAATGAGATTGAGAATAACAGAAAGAATGAGAATGAGAATGAGAGTGAAAATGAGAAAGAAAGAGAGAAAAGAGGGGGGGGGGGGGCAGAAGGAATCATTGAAAGTTTCGAGCGTAGTAATGGGAAGCTTTTGTGACGTCATCCAAACTTGGCCACTTTTTATGCCGTCTTTCTTGCGATCAATTTATGCAACAGTCCGCTCTGTGAACTGCAAAAGCAATCTACCAATCGAAAGTCTCCTCTCAGGAGGAGGAGGGGCGTCGAAGGGCAACATAATCTACCCGCCTCTTCCCGATTGGAGGCTCGTAACTGGTGGGTCAACTCTGCCATACGCGGGCTGGGCTTCTGTTGCACAAATTGATCACGCGAAAGTCGGTGTAAAAAAAGACCAAGATTGTATGACGTCACAAAAGATTCCATCGGAGGATCCCCCTTCCCCTTGCACATCTCCCTCTCTCTCCTGATGCCGACCTGGAGTCTATTCACAGTGAAATGTCCCAAGTAAGGGGGATCCTCCGATGGAATCTTTTGTGACGTCATACAATCTTGGTCAATTTTTACACTGACTTTCGCGTGATCAATTTGTGCAACTGAAGCCCAGCCCGCGTATGGAAGAGTTGACCCACCAGTCACGAGCCTCCACTCGGGAAGGGGCGGGCCGATGCCTTTGCCCTTCGACGCTCCTCCTCCTCCTAGGAGGAGACTTCCGATTGGTGGATCACTTTTGCAATTCACAGAGCGGACTGTTGCACAAATTGATCGCACGAAAGACGGCATGAAAAGTGGCCAAGTTTGAATGACGTCACAAAAGCTTCCCATTATGAGAATCGAAACTTTCAATGATTCCTTCTGCCCCCCCCCCCCCTCCCTTCTTTTCTCTTTCTTTCTCATTTTCCCTCTCATTTTCACTCTCATTCTTATCACTCTCACTCTCCCTTCCACTCACACTTTTTTTTTCTATCTCTCTTTCTCACTCTCTCTCTCTCTCTCTCTCTCTCTCTCTCTCTCTCTCTCTCTCTCTCTCTCTCTCTCTCTCTCTCTCTCTCTCTCTCTCTCTCTCTCTCACTCAATCTCATTCTCTCTCTCACTCTCTCTCACTCTCTCTTTCACTCTCATTCTCATTAACTCTCTCTCTCTTTCTCTCTCTCTCTCTATTTCAGAAAGACATCGTAAGACGCTTTCAAATGTGTCTAAAGCATAGAATGGCCGAGGTACTATGGAATGATGGAGACAGAGGGAAGGTTTGGGAGAGAGAGAGAAAGAGAGACAGTGAGGAGGAAATCAGGGGAAGAGAGAGGTACATGTTAATGATTTTCCTTGTATGTGTATATATACAATATGAAAAAAAAATGATAATGGGAGAGAAAGAATAAGAAAGAGAAAGAGCGGAGGAGGATTAAGTGAGAAAGAAAATGAACAAAAAAAACAAAAAAACGGACGAGGATGCTTGTGCCCATCAAAGGAAGAGTTTATGGCGTCATAAAAAAATCTTATCGGTTTTTATGGTCTTTCCCCTCACCAGAAGAAAGAACTGCGATGAAGAGAAGAGAGAGCGATAGAAAGAGATGATCATCCGCTTTTGCTTATCAGGAAGAACAGCTTCGAAGAGGAACAGTAACCGCCCGCTGTTCCTGAGTGGAGGTACATGAGAGGTGGATCGCTCTTGTTGTACACAGGCACGGCTTCTGTTATACAAATGGATCCCGTGAAAGACTAAGAGAGAGAGAGAGACAGAGATAGAAAGAAAGATGAACAGGAAGAACAGCTTCGAAGAGGAACAGTAACCGCCCGCTGTTCCGAAGAGGTGGATCGCTCTTGTTGTACACAGGCACGGATTCTGTTACACAAATGGATCTCGTGAAAGACTGAGAGAGAGAGAGAGTAAGAAAGATTTAAGAATTATAAAATGCGAAGAGGAAAGTGAAATGAAAAGATCAAGTAAGTGAGAGAGAGAGAGAAAAGGGCAGGGGTTAGTGGGAGAGAATAGCTGTCAACGGAAGCTATTATGACGTCACAAAAAACTTGGACCGTTTTTGCACCGTCTTTCGCGTGATCAATTTGTGCAAGAGAAGCCTAGCACGGTCGCTGCAAGGGTGACCCACCAACCACAGCCTTTTCCCAGGAGGAGGAGGAGCGTCGAAGGGCAACAGCCTCTGCCCGCCCCTTCTCGAGTGGAGGCTTGTGATTGGTGGGTCACTTCTGCAATACGCGGGCACGGCTTCTGTTGCACAAATTGATCACGCGAAAGAAGGTGCAAAAACTGTCCAAGATTGTATGACGTCATAGAAGTTCCCATAGTCATATTTCCTTCTTTGAGTGTATGCTTTTGTTACTCATAATTATCATTTTAGTTATCTGTTGATCACCAGTCTAATCTGTTTCCTATCTATACATTTTGTGAGTAAATCTTTCTTTAGTTTCTCTCTCTCTCTCTCTCTCTCTCTTTCTCTCTCTTTATTCGGAGTTGCATTCTCACGTCTCTCTTAATTATCATTTTAGTTATCTGTTGATCACCAGTCTAATCTGTTTCCTATCTATTTATTTTGTGAGTAAATCTCCTATTCAGCCACACTCTTCATTTGAGCATTTTCCTGCTGTTTCCTACCTGTCTTACACACTAGCATCCACATACATACAAACGCGCGCACACATACAAAGTCACAAAGAGTATCAAAGTTAGGGGTAGATGGAGATCTCTGTGACGTCATACAATCTTGAACAGTTTTTGTTCCTTCTTTCGCGTGATCAATTTGTGCAACAGAAGCCGTGCCCGCGTATTGCACAAATGACCCACCAATCACGAGCCTCCACTCGGGAAGGGGCGGGCAGAGGCTGTTGCCCTTCGACGCTCCTCCTCCTCCTGGGAAAAGGCTGTGGTTGGTGGGTCACCCTTGCAGCGACCGTGCTAGGCTTCTCTTGCACAAATTGATCACGCGAAAGACGGTGCAAAAACGGTCCAAGTTTTTATGACGTCATAAAAGCTTCCATTGACAGTGATTCTCTACAGCTTTCCTCGACCCTCATCTTTCTTTGTGGCCCTCACATCCGTTCTCTTTTCACACACACACGTGTGTGTTTCTAACTAGCTGGAAGCAGCTGTACTAGAAACTTATCGTCATGTATGATTATAGAAGCTTCTGTGACACCATATCTTGGCCAATTAAACAATGTCTATCGCATGATTAATTTGTGCAACAGAAGCCGTGCTCGGGTATCGCAGAAGTGACCCACCAACCACGAGCCTCCACTCGCGAAGTGGAGGGAAAATGTTGTTGTCTTTTAACGCTCTTCATAGGCTTCTGTTGCACATATTGATCAAGCAATAAAGGTGTTTATGTCATAAAAAAAATTGACAATGGCAACAACTCTCCCTTCTTGCCCCTTTTTCTCTATGCTGGAGAGATAGATTAATCATTGTCAGTAAGATACAACAATAGCATTAGGAAAGGCAGAAGAAAATAAGAGTAGATGATATAAATAATAGGTATGAGAGAGACAAATATGAAATTGAAATCAGTAGGGTACTGGAGATTAATGGACTAATTAAGTTTTATTCTCGTATGTTGCGGAACCGCCTAAATACGATTCAATGCAAAGGAGGGAATGATTCCTATTTCGTTGAGTGTTCTCTTGTCTCCTCGCTCAAAAGCCAATGCCCCGAGTGAGGATCGAACTCACGACCTTGAGATTATGAGACTCACGCGCTGCCTACTGCGCCATCGAGGCGTTATATATTCGATTTAAATATAATATGTTTTTTCATCATAGGACTGATTTTCTTACCGTACTTCTTTCATCACATAGATTTCTTTCCTTAATCTTATGAATGGAAGTTTTATACGCGACCCCCCCCCCCCCCCTCTTCTTCCTGGACAAATCTCGAATAAAAGGATAATTAACGTCTCTGTGGCAGCGAAACCCAAACTGGAAACCATTAATATACGTCATTCACGTTGAAATGTCCTAAGTATCGGTGGTCTAGGATTCATATAGTTTTCAGAAGTAAATTAGGTTAAAGATCTGATAATGTTGCAATTATTTAATTGATTATCTGTTTGCAAATTGATTAAGACTTTGTAAAGCGCAGGTAAGTTCGTAAAACGTCACAATAATCTAAAAGATAGGAAAGAACCAGGTAGCTTCTGAAATTTAAATATATGCAAATGTATCGCTGACTGTGGCCATTAAGGCTGAAATTTCTTTGCGTTGTCCTGCTCCTACTCTTTAGTAGAAACTTTTGTGACGTTACGCAAACTTTTTGTACCGTCTTTCTCACGATCAGTTTGTGAAACATTTGCCTCATGAGTTATACGTGTAAGTCACATAGCAAGAATCTAATTTACCGTTGTCATTGCGTGAATAATCTACGGGATGGTACACCCCTGTTTCACTTCGGACAAAGCAATCTTTTCCCTATTAATTGAAATCAAAATCATGATCATAGTTTGACTTTTTACTCAATTCTTAGAAATAAAGGCATAAACTGCAAGCTTAAAGTATGTCTATGTATTTGATATTTGTAATCAGTGATAATATTATTATTAAACCCATGCTTACAACACTTACATACAGCCGTACGCACATACATAATGAGAGAGAGTTTCTGTTATGTTTTCAATGCTTTCACATACACACACAGACACACACACACACTTGCCCGCGTGTTGCAAAATTAAGCCACCAATCACGAGCCTCCACTCGGGAAGGGGCGGGCAAAGGCGCTCCTCCTCCTCCTGGGAAAAGGCTGTGGTTGGTGGGTCACCCTTGCAGCGACCGTGCTAGGCTTCTCTTGCACAAATTGATCACGCGAAAGACGGTGCAAAAACGGTCCAAGTTTTCATGACGTCATAAAAGCTTCCATTGACAGTGATTCTCTCTCCTACCCTTCACTCTCTCTCTCTCTCTCTCTCACTCTCCCTCACTTCCTTTCTCTTTTCATCTCATTTGCTCTTTGTCTTTCCTTCTTCGCTCTCTCTCTCATTCACCCTCTCAAAAACTCGTATATTTACAAAAAATCATTCGTGTCCTCAACCCAGACCTTTACAAGTCAAAATAAGATCAATCATGGAAGATGCCTGTCTTACGTGGGATGAAGCTGCAGAAACTTACCACAGCTTACAGAATGTGTAAAGCATATAATCTCCGAGATGTGGCCTACCCTACCCTTCCCTCTCCTCCTCTTCTCTCCTCTCCTCCTCTCCTCCTCTCTTCCTCTCTCCTCTCTTCTCTCTCCTCTTCTCCTCCTCTCCTCTCTCCTCTCTCCTCCTCTCCTCTCTCCTCTTTCCCGGTCAAAATTCGAACCGAAGGTGACTAACGTTTCTCTGCCCATGTACCACTACCTGAGATTCATTAATATGCGTCATGGGTTCATAGTGAAATGTCCTAACTACGGGTGATCGAGGAGGAGCCAGGTAATTGTCAGAGGTAAGATACGTGCAGAACCTCATGAGGAAGCTGCAATATTATTGTGTTTTTTTATCTTTTTTATTTTACCATCCATAATTTTTATACGACATTCTTATTCAAAATGAGGACGTATTCATATGCTCAAGGGATAAGCCAGGACGAGGTACCTTCTTAATGATAAATATATGCAAATGCGATCTTGATTGTGACCATGGAGTCCAAATGCCTCCTCCTCCTTTTTAGAAGCTTTTGTGACGTCACGCAAACTTGGGTACTTTCTGCTTCGTCTTTTTCGAAGTACAACAGCCTCTGCCCGCCACTTCCCGAGTGGAGGTCCGTGATTAGTGGGTCACTTCTGCAATACTCGTTGCACAAATTGATCAGGCGAAAGACGGGGTAAAAAATAGCATTGATTTTATGACACCACAAAAGCTTCCAGAGAGAAAGAGAGAGCGAGAGAGAGAGAGAGAGAGAGAGAGAGCAAGGAGAGCGGGATACACTTCTCCTTGGCGCCGTTATGACGTCAGACAAAACAAAACGCGACTTTCCACAGCTGTAGACTGATCAATATTTGCAGGATCCTATAGGACGTCTACGTCATCATCTTGCACCGAGACCTGACCAATCACGACTAAGGCCTAGATGAAAGGGGGAGGAGCTTCAACGTGCGATGACCCAAGGCATTAAGGAAGCTTTGTGTTGACAGAGATCTCTTAAGATGATGCTGATGCCCTTGCAAACTACTTTCTGAAAGAGGTAGTCCACGCATACATTTATATTACTTCGTCCTTCTATGTTTAAACGTCATTTTCTCATAATATTAATATCATCAAATCCACGGTCAAATAGACGTTAGCTATCCTGTATTCAAAACCTTAGCGGGAAGGAGGGAGTGGGGGAGGGGAGAGGTAGAGGGAAGAGGAGATGGGAAGCGTGTAGTATAGGTGTTAGTTCTTATCTATGACTTCTGACACACAATGATGAAGAAGAAGAAGGAGCGGATGCTATACCGTAAATATAAATATTTACTCATACAGACACCTGCACACTGTGATAAGGATAAGGATAAGCTAGATGCTTCGCCAGGCTTACATGCACTAAGGCGAGCCCGCCTGAGTCAGCGTGTGTTGACTTGTGAGAATGTTGACTCGATCTGAGCTTAGTCCTTACCCACAGTGGTGCCCAGCTACCGCCAAGCGACATTCATGCAATGATCGTTTTTTTTTTTTTTAAGTAATCAAGTAATCAAGATTGTTAAGTAATCAAGATTGTATTTCCACTAATCACTGCGAGTTAAAAAGTTGGGTCCAGTAATCGGAGGTGGAAGCTTTCTCTCATCACAGGAGGCCTTGAAATATGTGTGAATCAAAGAACAGACGAGGGAAGGTTGTGGGAGAGAGAAACAGAGAGAGACAGAGAGTGAGGGGAGAGGATAGACATAGGGAAGAAAGAGACATACATACTAGTCCTTTTAGTTGGCGCCGTTATGACGTCAGATAAAACTGACCATGATTATTAATAGATCAAGAAGGATCAATATTTGCAAGATATTCTACGTCATCATCTTGCATGGAGACCTTAGCCAATCACGACTAAGGCCTAGATGAAAGGGGGAGGAGCTTCGCCGCGCCATGACCCAAGGCATTAGGAAGGCTTTAGTGTTGACGGAGATCTCGTACGAGAAGGTGGATGCTGGATCTGTGTGTACCTTAGTCAACTACTTCTTATAATATGCACTTGAATTCCTTGGTCCTTCTCCCTTTAAATATGGTTCGGAAATATTTTGCCCTATTTTTCTTAAATGTTATTGCTGTATCGAAAGAAAATATCATATTCATAGAAAAGAATCATTTGATCAGCTCCCTTTTTAAAATTATCAAGTATGGTACGAAGAATAGAGGAATAACCCGCCTTCACTTCTTCTACCCCACCATGAGGGGGGTAGGAGAGGTGGAGGGGGAGGCAGACAGATGACGAAGAGAGAGGAAAAAGAATCAAACTAACGTACGTAGACAGGTAGAGATAAAGGGAGAGAATGAAAGAGAGAGAGGTGAGGGAGGCAGGGAGACAGGGAGAGAGAGAGAAGTATAAAGAGAGAGAGAGAGGAACGAAAATAAGACAGACATCAGGAGAGAGAGAGAGATGTGGAAGGGAAAGGGGGATCCTCCGGTGGAATCTTGTGTGACGTCATATAATATTGGGCTGTTTATACATTGCCTTTTGCGTGATCAATTTGTGCAACAGAAGCCCAGCGCGCTTATTGCAGAAATGACCCACCAATCACGAGCCTCCAATCGGGAAGGGGCGGGCAGATTCTGTTGCCCTTCGACGCCCCTCCTCCTGGGGAGAGAACTGCGATTGGTGGATTGCTTTTGCAATTCACAGAGCGGACTGTTGCATAAATTGATCGCACGAAAGACGGCATAAAAAGTAGCCAAGTTTGAATGACGTCACAAAAGCTTTCACTGCCGATTACAGGACACAACTCTTCAACTCTCTATGTCTTTCACCCCCTCTCCCTTCCTCTTTCTCTCTTTCTCTCTCTCTCTATCTCTCTTTCTCTTTTTCTATCTATCTATATATCATCCATCCATCAACTTATCTCTCTATCTATATATATATATTTTTTCTATTCATATTTATATCACGCTCTCTTTGTTGAGGTTATAGGACCAATTTAGCACAGATGATACATAACTTAGGGACGTGTAAAATGATATGATTAGAGGATATACAACCATGCTTATTTAGCATCATTGAGAAGTATACACAATATGCTTATATCGGTGTACAAGTGTCTGCATGTGCGATTATTTATATGTAATGTATAACATTAGCTATTTTTTCTTCTATATCAATTCTTAGAATTGATAAATAAGACTAAACGCTTGCACTACAAACTTGCTATCTCTTCTCCCCCCTCCCTACCTCTCCCCTCCCCCAGTCCCCCTTTCCCGGGTCCCCCAGTTCTCGAGCGCAGAGTAACCACCGTCCCTCTGCCCGTGGATCACTACCTGGAGTCCATTCACAGGGAAATGTCCCAAGTAACGGCGCTAGAGGATGCCGGTAGCTGTCATAAACAAATTAGATTTAAATTGGACCTATTTATTAGTTTTGTTATCAGTAACACAGACCATGAAGACATCGTAAGGTGCCTTTAGATATTTGTGAAACCACACGCAAATTCATAGAACAGAGAGTGATAGGGAGGAAAACCTTTAAATAGATAGAAATATAAATAGGGAGAGAGAGAATCATTCATAGCTGAATGGAATCTGTTGTTAGAGAGATAGAAGAATAGAGACGAAAGGGAAAGAGACAGGGAGAGAGAGTGAGGAAGGGGGAAGGAGAGAGAGAGAGAGAGAAGAATAGAGAAGAGAGAGAGAGGAATGAAAAAATACAGACATCAGGAGAGAGAGAAAGAGAGAGAGAGAGAGATATGTGCAAGGGGAAGGGGTATCCTCAAATGGAATCTTTTGTGACGTCATACAATCTTGGTCTTTTTTTACACCGACGTTCGCGTGATCAATTTGTGCAACAGAAGCCCAGCCCGCGTATTGCAGAGTTGACCCACCAACCACGAGCCTCCAATCGGGAAGGGGCGGGCAGATACTGTTGCCCTTCGACGCCCCTCCTCCTCCTGGGAGGACACTTGCGATTGGTGGATCACTTTTGCAATTCACAGAATGGACTGTTTCATAAATTGATCGCAAGAAAGACGGCATAAAAAGTGGCCAAGTTTGGATGACGTCACGAAGGCTTCCACTGCCTATTATTGGAACCAATTCTTTAACTTTTTATGCCTTTCTATGTTTTCACCCCCTTCCCCCTCTCTCTCTCTCATTTTCATTCTCACTCTCACTCTCATTCTCATTCACACTCTCAATCTTATTTTCACTTTCTCCTTCACTCTCTCTCACTCCCTCTTGCTCGCTCTCTCTCTCTCTCTCTCTCTCTCTCTCTCTCTCTCTCTCTCTCTCTCTCTCTCTCTCTCTCTCTCTCTCTCTCTCTCTCTCTCTCTCAGAAAGACATCGTAAGACGCTTTCAAATGTGTCTAAAGCATAGAATAGACGAGGTACTTTTAGATGAGGGAGACAGAGGGAAGGATTGGGAAAGAGAGAGAAAGAGAGACATTGAGGAGGAAATAAGGGAAAAAGAGAGGCATATATATTAGTCCTTTTCCATGGCGTCGTTATGACGTCAGACAAATCTGACCACGATTTTCAATAGGTCCAGAAGGATCAATATTTGCAAGATACTCAACGGCGTCTACCCAGCCAATCACGACTAAGGCCTAGATGAAAGGGGGAGGAGCTTCGCCTTGCCATGACTCATTAGGAAGGCTTTAGTGTTGACGGAGATCTCGTGCGAGAAAGTGGATGCTGGATCTGTGTGTACCTTCGTCAACTATTTCATATACTATACACCCTTGGTCCGTCTACCTTTAAACATGGCTCGGAAAATGTTTGCCATATTTTTCTTAATTTCATTACGAATTCGAAATAAGATTTAATATGCCTTTGCCCATCGACGCTCCTCTCCCTCCTGGGGAAAGAAATGGGATTATATAAAAAGTTTAAGTGACTTCACAAAAGCTCCTAGTGAATACAGCTCTTTAACTCACTCTCTCTCTCTCTCTCTCTCTCTCTCTCTCTCTCTCTCTCTCTCTCTCTCTCTCTCTCTCTCTCTCTCTCTCTCTCTCTCTCTCTCTCTCTCTCTCTCTCTCTCTCTTTCTCTCTCTCTTTCTCTCTCTCTCTCTGTCTCTCTTTGTCTCGCTCTCTTTTTCTCTCTCTCTATCTATCTATCTATCCATCACTCACCCTATCTCTCTATCTATCTATATACATATTTTTCTGTCTCTAGCTATATCACTCTCTCTCCTGAGGTTATAGGACGAATTTAGAACAGATGATACATCACTTAAGGACGTGTAAAATGGGATGATTAGAGGAAATACTATCATGCTTATTCAGCATCATTTAGAACTCAGTTATAAACGATCATTGCATAAGTATACACAATATGCTTATCTCAGTATGCAAGTGTCTACATGTGCGAATATTTATATGCAATGTATAACATTCGCTATTTTTTTTCTTCTTTATTAATCCTGAGCATTAATAAATAAGACTTAAGACTTGGACTACAACCCATCTCTTCTCTCCCATTCCTACCTCTCCCCTCCCCAAGTCCCATGGATCACTACTTGGAGTCCATTATTTATATGTAATGTATAACATTTTTTTCTTCTTCTTCTTCTTCTTTATCAATTCTTAGCATTAATGATTAAGACTTAACTCTTGCACTACAAACTTGCTATCTCTTCTCCCCCCTCCTTACCTCTCCCCTCCCCCAGTCCCCCTTTCCCGGAGCCCCCACCACCGTCCCTCTGCCCGAGGATCACTACCTGGAGTCCATTGACAGTGAAATGTCCCAAGTAATGGCGCTAGAGGGTGCCGGTAGCGGTCATAAACAAATTAGATTTAAATTGGACCTATGAACTATTTTCTTATCAGCAACACAGACTATGAAGACATCGTAAGGTGCCTTTAGATATATGTGAAACCACCCGCAAATTCATAGGACAGAGAGTGATAGGGAGGAAAACCTTTAAATAGATAGAAATATATATAGGGAGAGAGAGAATCATTCATAGCTGAAGGGAAGCTGTTGTAAGAGAGATAAAAGAATAGAGACGAAAGAGAAAGAGACATGGAGAGAGAATGAGGAAAAGGAAAGGAGAGAGAGAGAAGAATAGAGAAAATAGAGAGAGAGAAATTTAAAAAAGACAGACATCAGGAGAGAGTGCAAGGGGAAAGGGGATCCTCCGGTGGAATCTTTTGTGACGTCAATCTTGGCCTTTTTACACCGACTTTCGCGTGATCAATGTGTGCAACAGAAGCCCAACTAGCGCACTGCAGAGTTAACCACCAGTCACCAGCATCCAATCGGGAAGAGGCGGGTAGATACTGTTGCCCTTCGACGCCCCTCCTCCTCCTGGGCGGAGACTTTCGATTGGCGGATTGCTTTTGCAGTTCACAGAGCGGACTGTTGCATAAATTGATCGCAAGAAAGACGGCATAAAAAGTGGCCAAGTTTGGATGACGTCACAAAAGCTTCCACCACCCGTTCTCTCTCTCTCATTTTCACTCTCACTCTCACTCTCATTATCACTCTCAATCTCATTCTCACTCTCTCTCCCTCTCTCACCCACACTATCTCTGTCTCTCTCTCTCTGTCTCTCATAAAGACTTCGAATGACGCTTTCAAATGTGTCTAAACCATAGAATAGATAAGGTACTTTGAGATGAGGGAGACAGAGGGAAGGTTTGGGAGAGAGAGAGAAAAAGAGACAATGAGGAGGAAATCAGGAAAAAAGAGGTGTATATATTAGTCCTTTTCCATGACGTCGTTATGACGTCAAACAAACCTGACCACGATTTTCAATAGATCCAGATTGATCAACATTTGCAAGATACTCAACGGCGTCTACCCAGCCAATCACGGGCAAGGCCTAGATGAAAGGGGGAGGAGCTTCGCCGCGCCATGACCCAAGGCATTAGGAAGGCTTTAGTGTTGACGGAGATCTCGTACGAGAAGGTGGATGCTGGATCTGTGTGTACCTTAGTCAACTACTTCTTATACTATATACACACTTCTATCCCTTGGTCCGTCTACCTTTAAACATGGCTCGGAAAATGCTTGCCATTTTTTCTTAAATGTTATTACGAAATCTAAATAATAATTCGTATTAATTCAAAGCTACTCCTACTCCTTAAATCTGGTATGAAGAGTAGAGGCTTCCACTGCCTATTACTGGACCCAACTCTTTAACGCTTCATGCCTCTCTATGTCTTTCACCCCGTCTCCCTCCCATCTCTCTCTCTCTCTTTCTCTCTCTCTCTCTCTCTCTCTCTCTCTCTTACTCACTCATTCACCCCCTCACTCTCTCTCTATCTTTCTCTGTTTATCTATATATCTATTTATCAATCCATCCATCTACTTATCTCTCTATCTATCTATCTATATGTTTTTTTTTTTTTTTTTTTTTTTTTTTTTTTTTTTTTTTTTGTATATCTAAATCACGCTCTCTCTCCTGAGGTTATAGGACCAATTTAGCACAGATGATACATCACTTAGGGACGTGTAGAATGGGATGATCAGAGGAAATATGATCATGACCATTTAACATTCAGACCTCAATGATAAACGTTTCAATGATTCAGTAAATCATTAAAAATGTCAGGAGAGGAAAAAGAAACTAACAGAAGTAGATAGAAAGATAGAGCGAGAGAGAGAGAAAGAAAATCATTCATCGCCAAAGGGAAGCTGTTGTGAGAGATAGAAGAGAGACGAAATAGAAAGGGAGATAGAGAGAGAGAGGGAGGGGGGGAAGGAGAGAGAGATAGAGAGGAGTAGAGAAAAGAGAGAGAGAGGAAGGAAAAAAAGACAGACATAAGGAGAGAGAGGGAGAGATGTGGAAGTAAAAAGTGGCCAAGTTTGGATGACGTCACAAAAGCTTCTATCGCCCATTACTTGACTCAAAACATTCAATCTCTCATTCTGCCCCCCCCCCCCTTTCTCTCTCTCTCTCTCTCTCTCTCTCTCTCTCTCTCTCTCTCTCTCTCTCTCTCTCTCTCTCTCTCTCTCTCTCTCTCTCTCTCTCTCTCTCATTTTCACTCTCACTCTCACTATCATTCTCCTTCTCACTCTCATTCTCACTCTCACTCTCTCTCTCTCATTTTCACTCTCACTCTCACTATCATTCTCACTCTCACTCTCATTCTCATTCTCACTCTCTCACTCTCTCACTCTCTCTCTCTAATTTTCACTCTCACTCTCACTATCATTCTCACTCTCACTCTCATTCTCATTCTTACTCTCTCATTCTCTCTCTCTAATTTTCACTCTCACTCTCACTATCCTTCTCACTCTCACTCTCATTCTCATTCTTACTCTCTCACTCTCTCATTCTCACTCTCACTCTCATTCTCACTCTCACTCTCACTCTCACTCTCATTCTCACTCTCATTCTCACTCTCATTCTCACTCTCAATCTCATTTTCCCTCTCTCTCCGTCTCTCACACTCTCTCTCTCTCTCTCTTTCAGAAAGACATCGTAAAACGCTTTCAAATGTATCTAAATCATGGAATAGACGAGGTACTTTGAGATGAGGGAGACAGAGGGAAGGTTTGGGAGAGAGAGAGAAAGAGAGACAGTGAGGAGGAAATCAGGGAAAAACAGAGGTATATATTAGTCCTTTTCGATGGCGTCGTTATGACGTCAAACAAACCTGACCACGATTTTCAATAGATCCAGATTGATCAACATTCGCAAGGTTCTCAACGGCGTCTACCCAGCCAATCACGGGCAAAGCCTAGATGAAAATGGGAGGAGCTTCGCCGTGCCATGACTTAATTAGGAAGGCTTTAGTGTTGACGGAGATCTCGTACGAGAAGGTAGATGCTGGATCCATGTGTACCTTAGTCAACTATTTCTTATATTATATATACTTCTATCCCTTGGTCCTTCTGCCTTTAAACATGGCTTGGAAAATGTTTGCCGTATTTTTCCTAAATGTTATTACGAATTCGAAATAAGAATTCGTATTCATTCAAAACTACTCCTTGTTCCAACCACAGAAAAATCAAATCTGGTATGAAGAGTAGAAGGATAAAGATGCCCCTGTAGGAAAGTTAGCAGGAGAAAACTAACATACGTAGATAGATAGAGATACAAAGAGATGGGGTTAGAGGGAGGGTGAGATAGAGATGAGAAAGAAAACAAGAGACAGACGACTGGAGAAAGAGAGAGAGAGAGAGAAGAGTGGTAAGGGGAAGGGAGGTGGGAGAAATAGAAATAATCACAGATACAAAGGCACACAACGAGTCGGGAGAAGAGACAGGAATGGAATCTTTTGTGACGTCATACAATCTTGGCCTGTTTTTAAATAGTCAATCGCGTGATCAATCTGTGCAACAGAAGCCCAGCCTGCGTATTGCAAAGGTGACCCACCAATCACGAGCCTCCACTCAGGAGGGGGCGGGCCGATGCCTTTGCCCTTCGACGCTCCTCCTCCTCCTGGGGAGAGAACTGCGATTGTATAAAAAGTTTAAATGACTTCACAAAAGCTCCTAGTGAATACAGCTCTTTAACTCTCTCTCTTTATCTTTCACTCTCTCTCTTTCTCTCTCTCTCTGTCTCGCTCTCTCTTTCTATTTATCTATCTATCTATCCATCACTCTATCTCTCTATCTATCTATATACGTTTTTTTCTGTCTCTATCTATATCACTCTCTCTCTCTCTCTCCTGAGGTTATAGGACGAATTTAGCACAGATGATACATCACTTAGGGACGTGTAAAATGGGATGATTAGAGGAAATACAATCATGATTATTTAGCATCATTTAGAACTAAATGATAAACGATCATTGCATAAGTATACACATTATGCTTATCTCGAGGGGCATGTGCGATTATTTATATTTAATGTATAACATTCGCTATTTTTTCTTTCTTTCTTTCTTTATCAATTCTTAGAATTGATAAAGAAGACTTAGCACTTTCACTACAAACATCCCATCTCTTCTCCCCCCTTCCTACCTCTCCCCTCCCCCAGCCCCCCTTTCCCGGGCCCCCCAGTTCTCCGCAGAGTAACCACCGTCCCTCTGCCCGTGGATCACTACCTGGAGTCCATTCACAGGGAAATGTCCCAAGTAACGGCGCTGGAGGATGCCGGTAGCTGTCATAAACAAATTAGATTTAAATTGGACCTATGTACTATTTTCTTACCAGTATCTCAGATCATGAAGACATCGTAAGGTGCCTTTAGATATATGTGAAACCACACGCAAATTCATAGAACAGAGAGTGATAGAGAGGAAAAGAGAGAGTACTCCAGCGCTTCAATAAGATTTGGAAATATTTAGTTTCTTAAAATGACATTATTACGAAATCGAAAAAAATAAACAGCAATTCTTTGCTCTGTTTCATTTTTAAAAAGGTCAAATATAGGATGGAAGTAGAGAAATAAAGATCATGCTGCCAGGAGAGGGGGGGGGGGAGGTGGTCTACAGATAAGGATAAATCACATAAGCAGATAGAAGAGACTCAAACTAACATAAAAAGATAGAAAAATAGAGAGAGAGAGAATCATTCATCGCCAAAGGGAAGCTGTGAGAGAGATAGAAGAAGAGTGACGAAAGAGAAAGAGACAGGGAGAGAGAGAGAGAAGACTAGAGAAAAGAGAGAGAGAGAGAGGAATGAAAAAAAGACAGACATCAGGAGAGAGAGGGGGAGATGTGCAAGGGGAAGGGGGAATCTCCGATGGAATCTTGTGTGACGTCATACAATCATGGTCTTTTTTTACACCGAATTTCGTGTGATCAATTTGTGCAAGCCGAGCTGAGCCCGCGTATTGCAGAGTTGACCCACCAATCACGAGCCTCCAATCGGGAGGAGGCGGGTAGATTCTGTTGCCCTTCGACGCCCCTCCTCCTCCTGAGAGGAGACTTGCGATTGGCGGATCACTTTTGCAGTTCACAGAGCGGACTGTTGCATAAATTGATCGCAGGAAAGACGGCATAAAAAGTGGCCAAGTTTGGATGACGTCACAAAAGCTTCTTCTGCCCATTACTTAATTCGAAACTTTCAATGATTCCTTCTGCCTCTCTTTCTTCTCTCTCTCTCTCATTTTCAATCTCACTCTCATTCTCACTCTTATTCTCATTCTCACTCTTTCTGTCACTCTCATTCTCATTCTCTCTCTCTCACTCTTCCTCTCTCACTCTCTCACTATTTCACTCACTCTCACTCTCCCTTCCATTCTCACTTTCTCTCTCTCTTTCTCTTTCTCTCACACACACACTCTCAATCTCATTCTCTATCTCCCTCACTCTCTCACTCTCTCTTTCACTCTCACTAACTGTCTCTCTCTTTCTCTATCGCTCTCTCTATTTCAGAAAGACATCGTGAGATGCTTTCAAATGTGTCCAACGCATAGAATAGACGAGGTCCTTTGAGATGAGGGAGACAGAGGAAAGGTTTGAGAGAGAGAAAAAGAGAGACAATGAGGAGGAAATCAGAGAAAAAGAGAGGTATATATTTGTAATTTTCCATGGCGTCGTTATGACGTCAGACAAATCTGACCACGATTTTCAATAGATCCAGAAGGATCAACATTTGCAAGATACTCAACGGCGTCTACCTAGCCAATCACGACTAAGGCCTAGATGAAAGGGGGAGGAGCTTCGCCGCGCCATGACCCAAGGCATTAGGAAGGCTTTAGTGTTGACGGAGATCTCGTACGAGAAGGTGGATGCTGGATCTGTGTGTACCTTAGTCAACTACTTCTTATACTATACACATACTTCTATCCCTTGGTCCGTCTACCTTTAAACATGGCTCGGAAAATTTTTGCCATATTTTTCTTAAATGTTATAACGAATTCGAAATAAGAATTCGTATTCATTCAAAACTACTCCTTGTTCCCTACAGAAAAATCAAATCTGGTATAAAGAGTAGAGGGATGAAGATGCCCCCGGTAGGAAAGGGAGCAGGAGACATTGGGGAAAAGTAACGTGCGTAGATAGATAGAGATAAAAAGAGATGGGGTTAGAGGGAGGGTGAGATAGAGATGAGAAAGAAAACAAGAGACAGACGACTGGGAAGAGAGAGAGAGAGAGGAGTGGTAAGGGGAAGGGAGGTGGGAGAAATAGAAATAATCACAGATACAAAGGCACACGACGAGTCGGAAGAAGAGACAGGAATGGATTTTTTTTGTGACGTCTTACAATCTGTTTTTACGCAGTTAATCGCGTGATCAATCTGTGCAACAGAAGCCCAGCCTGCGTATCGCAAAGGTGACCCACCAATCACGAGCCTCCCCTCAGAAGGGGGCGGGCCGATACCTTTGCCCTTCGACGCTCCTCTTCTTCCTTGGGAGGGAACTGCGATTGGTGGATCACTTTTGCAATTCACAGAGTGGACTGTTGCACAAATTGATCGCACGAAAGACAGCATAAAAAGTGGCCAAGTTTGAATGACGTCACAAAGGCTTTCACTGCCTATTACAAGACCCAACTCTTTAACCCTATATGTCTTTCACCCCTTCGCCCTTCCTTTTTCTCTTTTTTTTTCTCTCTCTCTCTTTATCTCTCTATCTCTCTTTCTCTATCTATCTATCTATCATCCATCCATCTACTTATCTATCTCTCTCTATATATATCTATATATTTTTTTCTATTCATATTTATATCACGCTCTCTTTGCTGAGGTTATAGGACCAATTTAGCACAGATGATACATCACTTAGGGACGTGTAAAAGGGTATCATTAGAGGAAATATAATCATGATTATTTAGCATCATCAGAACTCAGTAATAAACGGTCATTGCATAAGTATACACAATATGCTTATCTCGGTGGGCGAGTGCTTGCATTTGCGATTTTTATATTTAATGTATAACATTCGCTATTTTTTCCTTCTTTATCAATTCTTAGAATTAATAAATAAGACTTAGCACTTGCACTACAATCATCCTATCTCTTCTCCCCCCTCCCTACCTCTCCCCTCCCCCAGTCCCCTTTCCCGGTCGTCTCTCGAGCGCAGAGTAACCACCGTCCCTCTGCCCGTGGATCACTACCTGGAGTCCATTCACAGGGAAATGTCCCGAGTAACGGCGCTAGAGGATGCCGGCAGCTGTCATAAACAAATTAGATTTAAATTGGCCCTATGAACTATTTTCCTATCAGTATAACAGAACATGGAAACATCGTAAGGTGCCTTTAGGTATATGTGAAGTCACACGCAAATTCATAGAACAGAGAGTGATAGAGAGGAAAAGAGAGAGCACTCCAGCGCTTCAATAAGATTCGGAAATATTTAGTTTCTTAAAATGACATTATTACGAAATCGAAAATATAAAAAAGTAATTCTTTGTTCTGTTTCATTTTTAGAAAGGTCAAATATGGCATGAAAGTAGAGAAATAAAGATCATGCTGCCAGGAGAGGGGGGGGGAGAGGTGGTTTACAGATAAGGACAAATCACATAAGCAGACAGAAGAGACTCAAACTAACATAAAATGATAGAAAAATATATAGAGAGAGAATCATTCATCGCCAAAGGGAAGATGTTGTGAGAGAGACAGAGGAAGAGTGACGAAAGAGAAAGAGACATGGAGAGAAAGCGAGAGAAGGAGGGGGGAAGGTGAGAGAGAGAAAAATAGAGAAGAGAGAGAGAGAGGAATGAAAAAAGACAGATCAGGAGAGGGAGAGAGAGATGTGGAAGGGGAAAGGGGAATCTCCGATGGAATCTTTTGTGACGTCATACAATCTTGGCCTTTTTTTACACCGACTTTCGCGTGATCAATTTGTGCAACAGAAGCCCAGCCCGCGTATTGCAGAGTTGACCCACCAATCACGAGCCTCCAATCGGGAAGGGGCGGGTAGATTCTGTTGCCCTTCGACGCCCCTCCTCCTCCTGGGAGGAGACTTGCGATTGGCGGATCACTTTTGCAATTCACAGAGCGGACTGTTGCATAAATTGATCGCAAGAAAGACGGCATAAAAAGTGGCCAAGTTTGGATGACGTCACAAAAGCTTCTTTCAGTGACTCCTGTTCTTCCCCCTCTCCCTTCTCTCTCTCTCTCATTTTCACTCTCACTCTCATTCTCATTCTCACTCTCACTCTCATTCTCACTCTCATTCTCACTCTCATTCACTCTCTCAATCTCATTCTCACTCTCTCCCCCCCCCCACCCATCCTCTCTTTTCTCCCTCTCTCCTTCTCTCCCTCCCTCCCTCTTTCCTTTACCTTCCTCCCTTTTTAACACAAGTAAACAACGACATCCACTGCTTCTATCACATTATGTTTGACTTTGACAGTTATTAATATCTTCTTCCTTGGCATTTCTCTTTCTCCCTCTGACCTTTTGCTCCTTCTGCTTGATCGTTGCTTTTGTTGATAAGCAATTGCAACTCGCAGTGACCTGTTCACTTCTGCCGTTAGAGGGTTTCTTTGTGTGTTAATATCATAAGGGGTTTCTTTGTGTGTGTGTGTGTGTGTGTGTGTGTGTGTGTGTGTGTCTGCGTGTTGTCTGTCTCTTTGCTTATGTGTGTTTGTGAGTGTGAGTGTATTGACGTGTGTCTGGTGTGTGTGTGTGTGTGTGTGTGTGTGTGTGTGTGTGTGTGTGTGTGTGTGTGTGTGTATGTATGTGTGTGTGTGTGTGTGTATGTGTGTGTGTGTGTATACATACATATATACCTACATACAGATAAGATGAACAAACAATATCCTATATCTGAGTGCCAGAGGCCTGAGGAATGGCGCCCGAGGGAGTGGGAATCAACAGCGGGAGGGAGTGCCATTATCTGAACAATAGCCTGCGTGCAGCTTTGTTGCCGAATGGTGAATGAGAGAAAGAGAGAAAAATTGGAAGGTCG
>BOPN01002558.1:37500-45000 GCA_017312705.2 Penaeus japonicus
ACAAACAGGAGATCGGAAAGGGGGAGGAGCTTCGCAGCGGAACAACCCAAGGCATCTGGGAGTCGGGACGCGTCAGTGCTGAAGGGGGTTTCCCACGAAAAGGACCGAGTTAAAGCCGTTTCTACCCGAGTAATTAGCTTCTTTAGAGAGATAATCTACTTGGATTTGGATTGTATTATCCTGTCTGCGTTTTAGTGTATTTTGCACATGCCTCAGGTGCCACGGTTTATAAGAATGTTCTTTTTTTTGCGGCTATTCCCATTTCCTTTTTGGTGTCTCTTATCGTGAGTGGTTATATCCACTTTGCTCTATCATTCACTTTTTGACTCTCTCAAATCCCTCACTTTCTTATCCATTTCCATCACTCTTCTACCCACAGAATGACATTAATACTGTACAATAAAATCCTTTGTATTTTACTTCTAATCTTTACCATGCAGGTATTTTCTGCAACAATGCTTATGAAGCACTAAATTTCAATATTACTCTTTATCATTTTACGAATTCTTTGTTGAAGGAAAAGGCACGAAGTAATGTACTAAAAAGATTAAAGGGATCATCTCGATGGTCAGAAAGAAATACTCTATGAAATTGATATTTCAAAAATAGCTAGAAAACATTATAAATAAAAAAGAAGGTTACTCAACCAAAGATAAAAGGTGAGTGAGAGTATGAAAAGAGAGTAGAATAAGTAATATAAAAGACATATAGGGAAATAAAAAACGAGGAGAGACAACAGTTAGGCGGAAAGGAAGAGAGAGGAGAAGGGTGATAGAGAGAGAGACTTAGGATAAAGGGAGGGAGGGAGAGATATAGAGAGAATCATTAAGGATCGGGAAAGAAATAGGAAGAGACGAAAAGGAG
Source organism: Penaeus japonicus (assembly GCA_017312705.2). Lineage (NCBI taxonomy): Eukaryota > Metazoa > Arthropoda > Malacostraca > Decapoda > Penaeidae > Penaeus > Penaeus japonicus. The sequence goes on from BOPN01002558.1 coordinate 38,365, forward strand.
GGAGGATGAGAGAGAGAGAGAGAGAGAGAGAGAGAGAGAAACGGATAGGTAGGAAAAACTGAAGTAATTATATGATAATTCTATGCAACATAAACCTGACCCGTGTATTGCAGAAATGACTTACCAATCACGAGCCTGTTGCTGTTGCCCTTCGACGCTCCTCTTCTCTCTCGGAGGACACGTATGACTGTGACTGAATATCTTTCTCTCTTTCTTTCTCTCTCTCTCTCCCTATCTATCTATCTGTATATATATGATTACAAATATGTGTGTGTATGTGTGGGTAGTGGGTAGGTGGGTATCAGTATGTATGAAAAAGAGAGTATATGAGTAACAGAATAAGCACGTGGTGAGACGGTAAGAGAGAGAGGGAGGGGCGGGGCAAGGGCAGTGTATTACAGATTACCTCAAGATGCACATTTTTGTTTGCATTCACACTAACCAAATGTAAATACATCTTAAACCAACTTAGATGGTAAAAACTTTGCTAATATATTTTTCCATGACAACAACAAGAAAACTCTACGGGGCAACACCGGAGTTGTAATTGAAAAAATGATTAGATGTGTATGTATACATAATATATATATATATATATATATATATATATATATATATATATGTATGTATGTATGTATATATATAGATATAGATATAGATATGTATACATACATGCATATATATATATATATATATATATATATATATATATATATATATATATATATATATATATATATATACATACATATATATATGAGTGTACGTGTGTATGTATGTGTGTGCGTGTGTGTATGTATATATGTGTGTATACGTGTGTGTGTGTGTATGTATATGTGTGTGTGTGAAACTGACTCTCCCATCTTTAAAGCAAACGAGATCAAGTTTTGGCCATTGGAAGTGATAAAAAATCTTTCATAATTGATCCACTTCAGACTGCCTTTCCTTCGCAACTTTTATTCTCCCCTTTTCTCTAATCCAATTTGGTGTTGTACATCCACGAGGGCTTAAATATATCAATACCTATAAGAAGATTGATTTATCGTAGTTAAGAAATTGCGATGGAATGCGATGCCAAGATCAGGAGGGAAAGAAACTCTAACTCTGGCGGGCAAACCAAAAGACCGTTATGACGTCAGACAAAACTGACCACGGTTCTCTATAGTCTCAGCCTGATCAACATTTGCAAGGTCCTCTACGTCATCTTGCACAGTGAAAGAGTTATTTTTTCAGCAGCACTGGTATTAAAACGTTGAATTCTATTGTTGTTGTTCTCTAGTGAAATAGAAAAATAAGAAATGTCCACGTTCACCCTAGAAATAAAATGTTTAGGAAAAGAAGATAAAAAAAATTTGAATTTCAAATAAAACAGAGAAATGAAGAGAGAGAAAGAAAGAAAGAGATAAACAGGATATATTTATATATATATATATATATATATATATATATATATATATATATATATATATATATACATAAGTATGTATGTATATATGTATATACGTATATACATGTATGTATTTATATATATATATATATATATATATATATATATATATATATATATATATATATATATATATATATATATATATATATATATATATATATAGAGAGAGAGAGAGAGAGAGAGAGAGAGAGAGAGAGAGAGAGAGAGAGAGAGAGAGAGAGAGAGAGAGAGAGAGAGAGGGAGGGAGGGAGAGAGAGAGAGAGAGAGAGAAAGAGAGAGAGGGAGAGAGGAGAGAGAGGGGGGGGGAGAGAAATAAAGAGAGAGTATAGCAGTGAAAGCATCACTTAAACCTGACTACTTTTTGCTTCGCCTTCCGTGTTACCAATTTGTGCAATAGTCTGCTATGTGCATTGCAAAAGTGATTCACCAATCGCAGGTCTCCTCCCAGGAGGAGAAGGGGCGTCGAAGGGCAAAGGCATCGGCCCGCCCCTTCCTGAGTGGAGGCTCGTGATTGGTGGGTCACCTTTGCAATACGCGGTCTGGGCTTCTGTTGCACAAATTGATCACGCCAAAGATGGTATAAAAACACCCCAAGTTTGTATGACGTCACAACCGCTTCCATTGGAATGCCTTGCTCTCTCATTCGCCTTCTTATAGTGCTGTGTGTGTGTGTGCGCGCGCGCGTGTGTCTGTTTTTTTTTTTTTTTGTGTGTGTGTGTATGTGTGTGTGTGACAGAGAGAGAGACCGCCCTATATCAAAAAGGTTGTAATAGTATCAGTATCTAAAATATTTTGACGAAAATGATAAAAGTATTGATAATGAAAATACCAACATTAGCACTGATAATGATTATGATAAGAATAACAAGACTCATGTGTGTCTGTGGATATATGTATTTAGAGAGATATTGATCTCTTTTTACGACTTCACTTTTGTTAGCATCCAAATGTGTTAGCATGTACGTGATTCATTATAGGTCAGAGATGATTAGTTAGGCGTCAGAAATGTCAGAAATACTGTCACGTCCAAAAAAAAGCCAAGATGGGCAGAGTAAGGTCCACACCGTTATGACGTCAGACAAAACTGTCTTCGCTTTTCAATAGTCTCGGGCTGATCAACATTTGCAAGATCCTCTACGTCATACCCTTGCATGGACGGCCACCAATCACAAACAGGAGATAGGAAAGGGGGAGGAGCTTCGCAGCGGAACAACCCAAGGCATCTGGGAGTCGGGACGCGTCAGTGCTGAAGGGGATTTCCCACGAAAAGGATCGAGTTAAAGCCGTTTCTACCTCCCTCTTCAGAGATATAATCTATTTGGATTTAGATAGTATTATCCTGTCGGCTTTTAAGATTTTTTTTTTTTTTCTTTGGCGATTCCCTTTTCCTTTTGGTGTCTCTTATCCTGAGTGGTTGTATCCACCTCCCCCTATCATTCACTTTTGTCTCTCTCAAATCCCTCACTTTCTTATCCATTTCCATTACTGTTCTACCCACGGAATGGCATTTATACTATACAATAAAATCCTGTGTTTTACTTCTAATCTTAACCATGCAGGTATTTTCTGCAACAATGCTTATGAAGCACTGAAGTTCAATGGTACTCTTTACAATTTTACGCTTTTTTTTTAAGGAAATGGCACGAAGAAATGCATTAAAAATATTAATGGGATCATCTCGATGGTCAGTAAGAAATATTCTATGAAACTGATATTCTAAAAATGGCTAGAAAACATTAGAAACAAAAAAAGCAGGTTACTCAACCAAAGATAAAAGGTGAATGAGAGAATGAAAAGAGAGTAGAAGTAATAAAAACGCATGGAGGGAAATGAAAAACAAGGAGAGAGACAACAGTTAGGCGGGAAGGAAGAGAGATGAGAAGGGTGATAGAGAGAGAGACTTAGGATAAAGGGAGGGAGGGAGAGACATAGAGAGAATCATTAAGGATCGGGAAAGAAATAGGAAGAGACGAAAAGGAGGGAGAATGAGAGAGAGAGAGAGAAACGGATAGGTAGATAAACTGAAGTAATTATATGATCATTCTATGCAACACAAACCTGACCCGTGCATTGCAGAAATGACTTATCAATCCCCAGCCTCCACTCAGGAGTGGCGGGCAGATGCTGTTGCCCTTCGACGCTCCTCTTCTCCCTCGGAGGACACGTGTGACTGGGACTGAATCTCTCTCTCTCTCTATCTATCTATCTATCTATCTATCTATCTATATATCTATCTATCTATCTGTATATACATGATTACATATGTGTGTGTGTGGGGGGGGGGTAGTGGGTAGGTGGGTGTCAGTATGTGTGAAAAAGAGTGTTTATGAGTAACAGAATAAGAACGTGGTGAGACGGTAAGAGAGAGAGGGAGGGGCGGGGCAAGGTCAGTAAATTACAGATTACCTTAAGATGCACATTTTTGTTTGCATTCAAACTAACCAAATGTAAATATATCTTAGACCAACTTAATGGGCAAAGACTTTGCTAATATATTTTTGCCATAACAAGAAGAAAACTCTACGGGACAATACGGCCTTATTTAATTTTATGAGCAGAGTTGTAACTGAAAAAATGAGTAGATTTTATGCATATAAATATGTGTGTGTATGCGTGTGCGTGTGGGTGAAATTCATTTTACCATCTTTAAAAATAGTAAACGAAGGTCATGACCATTGGAACGGATAAATAATCTTTCATGATTGATCCATTTCAGACTGCCTTTCCTTCTCAAATTTAATCCTATTTTAACGGACTCCCCTTTTCTATAATCCAATTTGAAGTTGCACATCCAAGAGGGCTTAAGTATATCAATACCTATAAGATTATTTATCGTAGATAAAAAATTGCTATGGAATGCGATGTCAAGACCAGGAGGGAAAGGAACTCTAACTCTGGCGGGCAATCCAAAAGACCGTTATGACGTCAGACAAAACTGACCACGATTCTCTATAGTCTCAGACTGATCAACATTTGCAAGGTCCTCTACGTCATCGTGCACAGACCTCCAACCAATCACCAGCACAAAAGAGAGCAAAGGGGAGGAGCTTCGCCGAGCAACGGACCGAGGCATCTGAGGCATTCGTGAGGACTCCGATCTCCGAGGAGGGTCCAGCTGGAGCCTTGCACGGCGACAGAATCCAGCCTCTGGTCTTCAGAAGGGATTGACAATGCACTGAGATAAATACCCCGAAGTTTCGTGGCGTTTCGGCAGCACTGGTAATGAAGCGTTGAATTCTATTGCTGTTTCTCTCTAGTGAAATTTTAAAAAAGAAAAAAAAAGTTATGAAATGTTCACGTTCATCACTAGAAACAAAGTATTTCGAGTAAGAAAATGGAAATTTTGGAATTTCAAACAAAACTGAGAAAGGAAGAGAGAGAGAGAGGAAGAGATAAACAGGATATATATGTGTATATAATATATACATATATATATACATACATATATACATACATATATATATATATATATATATATATATATATATATATATATATATATATGTATATATATATGCATATATATATATATATATATATATATATATATATATACATATATATACATATATATATATATATATACATATATACATATATATGTATGTATATACATATATACATACATATATATATATATATATATATATATATATATATATATAAAGAGAGAGAGAGAGGAGAGAGAGAGAGAGAGAGAGAGAGAGAGAGAGAAAGAGAGAAAGAGAGATAGAGAGAGAGAGAGAGAGAGACAGACAGAGAGGAAAGAGAGAGAGAGAGAAAGAGAGAGGGGGGAGGGAGCAGAAAGAGAGAGAGAGAAATAAAGAGAGAGAAAAGATGGAATATCCGAGTATAGCAGTGAAAGCATCACTTAAACCTGACTACTTTTTGCTTCGTCTTCCGTGTTATCAATTTGTGCAATAGCCTGCTATGTGCATTGCAAAAGTGACCCACCAATAGCAGTTCTCTCCCCAGGAGGAGGAGAAGCGTCGAAGGGCAAAGGCATCGGCCCGCCCCTTCCCGAGTGGAGGCTCTCGATTATTGGGTCACCTTTGCAATACGCGGGCACAGCTTCTGTTGCACAAATTGATCACGCGAAAGACGGTATAAAAATGTCCCAAGTTTGTATGACGTCACAACCGCTTCCATTGGAATGCCTTGCTCTCTCATTCGCCTTCTAAAAGTACTGTGTATGTGTGTGTGCGTGTGCGCGCGCGCGTATGTGTGTATGTGTGTGTGTGTGTGAGAGAGAGAGAGAGAAAGAAAGAGAGTGATCCCAGAGGTTGTAACAGTATCAGTATCTAAAATATCTTGACGAAAATGATATTTATACCATCATTAGCACTGATAATGATGATGATAAGAATAAAGATACTGAGAGAGGGGGAGAGAGAGAGAGAGAAAGACTCATATGTGTCTGTGAATATATGTATTTTGATTTTACTTTTGTGAGGATCCAAAATGTACTAGCATGTATGTGATTCATTATAGGTCAGAAATTATGCTGCCTTCTAGTTAGGCGTCAGAAATGTCAGAAATACTGTCACGACCAAAGGAAAAGACAAGAGAGGCAGAGTAAGGTCCAGACCGTTATGACGTCAGACAAAACTGTCTACGCTTTTCAATAGTCTCGGGCTGATCAACATTTGCAAGATCCTCTACGTCATACCCTTGCACCGATGACCACCAATCACAAACAGGAGATCGGAAAGGGGGAGGAGCTTCGCAGCGGAACAACCCAAGGCATGTGGGAGTCGGGACGCGTCAGTGTTGAAGGGGATTTCCCACGAAAAGGACCGAGCTAAAGCCGTTTCTACCCGAGTAAATAGCTTCTATAGAGAGATAGTCTCTTTTTGTATTTGGATTGTATTATCCTGTCTGCGTTTTAGTGTATTTTGCACATATACATGGCTCAGGTGCCACGGCTTTTAAGATTTTTTTTCTGTGGCGATTCCCATTTCCTTTTGGTGTCTCTTATCCTGAGTGGTTGTATCCACCTCCCTCTATCACTTTTTGTCTCTCTTAAATCCCTCATTTTCTTATCCATTTCCATCACTCTTCTACCCACGGAATACTGTACAATAAAACCCCATGTATTTTACTTCTAATCTTAACCATGCAGGTATTTTCTGCAAGTTCATTGTTACTCTTTATCCTTTTACGAATTCTTTTTGAAGAAAAAGGCA
>BOPN01002558.1:87500-95000 GCA_017312705.2 Penaeus japonicus
GGAAGAAGACTTTGGATTAGACAACCACAAATTCTACAGATTATACAAGAGGGACTTGCATAAAAGGTCTTTTAAAGAGAGCAACAGTTAATCCCTCCACAATGACCTTTTTGAGTTTTCTACAATGCATGCACACCCCACCCTGTCCCCCCTCCCACATATTCCCTGGTTTCATTAATTACTAATTTGTCCAAAGATATATATATTAATGGTTGCATAAGACAATATATTTAATAGTGAGTGTGATCCTTTGGTTTGTACCATTCATTGCACCTTTTAGTGAAGAAAGAGTAATGGTCAGGCGTTTATTGAGTAATACCTCCTTATTGTCGCAAAGGAAACATGTACACAAGTACCATTCAAGCAACAAGATATTACACCAGGATATTCAGTTTCCTTTCGACTCGGATAATGACGCATGTCAACTTTCTTTGTCTTTCTTTTCTCCTCATATTTCAATTGTTCATCAGTAAGTTCAAAGTCATCAATCTAAGCCTTTGCTGACTATTTATGCTAAGGAAAGTTGTGTATTACTTTTTTTGTATATATATAAATGCAACCTTAGGTGGGAAATTATGTTAATCATCATTCACATGTTAATAGCCTTAAGAAAATGAACACATGAGGTTGATATATATGGAAAAAAAATGGCTAAGGGTTGAAATATAGCCTTTGTGCAGTTGTAGTTTGGATGGGCAAATGACTTAAGACATGACACAGCACATCTGTATGAACAAGTCTACTGAAAATATTAAAGTTAAAATGATTCAGGTATACAGTGTGAAAGCATTTATGATTATCTTAAAAAAAAAAAAAAAAAAAATCATATAATGACAATGCACAAATCTCATGACTTTCAACAGCATTTCATTGAATTAATGTCAGTGAATGTTATAAAAATATCAAACATTGCACTACTGCCATTGTCTACAGAATCAAGACCTCTTTACATATACACTTCCTTCAAAATCAAATAAAAACACTGCTATTTTGTAACATCATCTCAGATCTAAACCATGAAGGCTACAGCAACATTATCCTTCTTCCAAACATGTCATGTCCACATACATCACAATCTGCTATCCACAACTTGGAATATACACTGAGACACTATACTCAAGATGGCATAAATCCTCCACATATTAACCTGAAGAAAACAAGTCCCAGTATACATCATGGATATGTAAATCTGGTTTTGCCATTTTTCTTCCTGAAGAAAAGGCTGTGTGATGCATTAACTCTTGATGGAAAAAGGAACTTTCATTAAAAAATATATTTTTTCTTGTTTTGCCTAAGAAGGAACACCCCTCAGATCAAATAATAATAATAATAATAACTAAAAAAAAATCCACAGAAAATATCTATAAATAATTTAACTAATTCTTGACTTTCATCAGTGAACAATTTCACTCTTCCCTTTACCAGTAGGCAAGTGAAAATTTATAAACATTGTAAAAATATGAACCAAACATCCAAAGACCATAATCCTAGTCTACAATGCTACACTATGCATCAACCTTCTTAAATGGAAAAAGCACAGACTTGATCATAACTCCAAGCACCAACACAGTAAATGCTTTACAAATTATTTTAACTTTCTGTAGTTTTCAATCAAATAAAAGTCCTTTTTTTCGGCTTGCATTTCCTCCCTTATTTCTACTTCCACTCTACTTTCTTCCTACCACTCTACATATGGGCCTAAAAATTTCATCTAGTAATAATATGATATTGACATTTGATAATAATAATTAGAAGAAAAATAATAATCATTGTAGCAATTCCAGCTATAATAATTATAATAATAAGTTTACACGTTCCAGTTGCCTGTCAAATGCCAGTTCCCTTGAAGAATCTACTTTGTAAGATATTCCTTTTTAAAGTTGACTTTACATTTAAAATTAATATTGATTTTCTTCATTGTGCATCTTCTTTGGAGTCTCTCACATATCACTTCACTACAAAATTTTATTAATAAAAAAAAATAATAATAAAAAATAAAATAGTACACAAGCATTATGTCTCTTTTTATTCAATTCAAGTTAGACATATATATTTTTCTTTTTTCTTTCGTATATAAGTATTTAATTCCAGAAGTTGTACCTTCCAAGATTATTTTGCTGATCTAATCAATATTGTTTGAGGCACTTTGTGACTCTTCAGTTTTTTACACAAAAAGTGTGTCATTTTGTGTGATAACTTTTCCCTAATAATATTTACTCAAGTAACGACTGACAGTTAAGTTGGGTTGAAGTGGGAAATTTTATGAACAAGATACTAAATGATAAATGTGTATAAAAAAAAAATCCAAACCTAAAATCAATTACGATATTAGCAATGAGAGCATGCATGTATAATATAATCACACTATATATAATCATTTTTGATTTATTTAAGAACATTTTAAATGAAACAATAATAATAATAATTACATACAATACATAAATAATATTCTTTTCAAATCATGCCAGCCAAGTAAGCCAAATAGAGACACTTCTTTTGAAGAATCATACATCAAAACTGCTCTGTTAAAACCTATATAAAATATTTCTAGATACATTCTTTTTGTATTTGTAGTCAATGCCAGGAAATGTCCCAACATAATAGTAATGATAAAATTTTCCTCAAAATAGTTTTTTTTTCTACAATACAGCTACAAAATCCTAATTACAATGAATGAAGAGACAAATAACCATTAAACTAATATACAAAAGTAAAACAGAAGTCACAGACCAATGAAAAAGGAATTTCTTTCTCATACAATGTTGCAGTTCAATGTTCTAGCTACACTACAGCAATGACTACCCCAGTTTTAGTGGCAGGAAACATACATAGTTCTTGCTACAATCTACCCCTTTAGACAGTTCTCCTCTGGTCGTGATGATCTCACATACATATCTAATGGCATAATCTACTGATATGGTTCCACTGTTAAACAATGTGACATGAAAAATGTTATTTTTGCCGGAATTCAGATTTCACAAGTAATATCCACTGTTTGTATGTTGGATACCATGATAAGGGAAATAATGACAATGCTTTTATTATACATTAAAAAAAAATTAGACATCATGTTATAAGTTCATTGGTACAACACTGCAATAACAGTACATAAATGCTAGGAAAAATAAGTAAAACTATTCAAGTATCAGATGCTTTCACTACCTACACAAGGTCTGATGTTCAATACTTATTTGGTTGTTCTATTACAATCACCAATGCTAACACAGAGTATCATTTGGCATAATAAAATTTATCCCTAGTATTTAACAAGTATTCTGTATACACAACTTCAGAAAATGATACAGTTCTTTTTATTCTTCTTCGCAGCCGTTTTAGCTGGTGGGCGCTCTGCAGCCTGGAACTTCCGCACTATTCTTACCAACTCATAAAACGACTGGTCTACATTGGTACGATTTTTGGCTGAGCATTCAATGTATGGGATCTTCAGTTGGCGTGCAAGGGTGTGAGCCTCCTCTGTGCTTGTCTGAAAGATTGCATAGAAATTATGAGAAAGAAACAAATGTAGAATGCTGAATGATTCTTAGAAAAATTCCATGAAAAGGTAACTATTTTTCTCTTTTTTTATATCAACTTTTAATTCATCTCCTTAACAAGTATAAAGATTTGAGAAAATAATGAACTCAATTGTATCTTCTTACTACAGTCATAGTCCTCTTATAAAACAGCATTAATCACTTTTACAAATTACCTAGGGCCTTGTTTTACGTTATCATTTATCTTTATTATGCATACATGAATTTTAAAGTATGTTCAGGGAATTTTCCATCTATGACACACTATTACACAAATATAACTGAACATATTAATTCTTGATTCAATTTTTCAACTCATTGCCCTTCTTTATATATGAAGCAACATAGAAATTTAATTATTTTTGTGATTACTCAATCTGGCATGATCGTGCTGTACTTGCTACATAATTAAGTCCTTAATTTGAAACAAAACAGATAAGTAAGAGCCACTGATTGATTGCAGTGTGCATCCACAATGGATACTACTATACTATTCAATCGCAAACCAATATATCACATTTCCTAAGTAAACACACTTTAGTTTGAGTCACCACAGAACCGGCTTGAGCACTTACCACTCTCTGGTGCTCTAGATCTGCCTTGTTGCCGACCATCAACATGGGGAACTCATCACGATCCTTCACTCGGAGAATTTGCTTGTGGAAACGTGGCAATTCATCAAAGCTATTTCTGTCTGTGACAGAGAACACAAGCAGAAATCCTTCACCCGAGCGCATGTACTGCTCTCTCATGGCACTAAACTCCTCCTGGCCAGCTGTGTCCAAAACTGCAAGAAAAAAAAGACATGAAATAGTACATCTCAGAAGAACTGAAGTTGTCAGCAATTATCAACTCTAAAACAGATATCAAATATTTAGTATTACCCTATATCAAACATTTCCCAGAATGATATTCTCTAACTCACAATCAATAGTAAAGGGGGGGGGGAAGGGAGGGAGGGAGGGAGGGAGGGAGGGAGGGAGGGAGGGAGGGAGTGAGTGAGTGAGTGAGTGAGTGAGTGAGTGAGTGAGTGAGGGAGTGAGTGAGTGAGTGAGTGAGTGAGAGAGAGAGAGAGAGAGAGAGAGAGAGAGAGAGAGAGAGAGAGCAAGAGAGAGAGAGAGAGAGAGAGAGAGAGAGAGAGAGAGAGAGAGAGAGAGAGAGAGAGAGAGAGAGAGAGCAAGAGAGAGAGCAAGAGAGAGAGCAAGAGAGAGCAAGAGAGAGAGAGAGCGAGAGAGAGAGGTGAGAGCAAAAGAGAGAGAGCGTGAGGAGAGATGAGAGATGAGCGTGCATGAGGGAGAATCAATACCCAAGCGTGATGAGTGCCGCCACACCGCCTCACCAGCAGCCCCGCGGGTCCCCGGTCGGCTTCCTCATCGTCCCTCGTCCTACTGACGTGCTCTCTAGGCTTCGTCTCATCGTCATCGTCATCGTCGTCATTGTCGTCGTCGTCAGTTTAGGATGATGCTTTGAGGCATCGTCGGGGGCTTTCGTTATGTTTCTATTTATGTTTTTTTTTTCTATATCATTCCATTTCTCATTGTCGTTACTTCACCTATTTGCAATTGTTGTTATCGGTATCTTTAATTGCATTCTTTGCTGTTGTTTGATAACTCAGCTTTCTTCACCCCCCTCCCCTCCCACCATCCCCTCACCATTCGCATTATCGTCATCATCATCATCTTCCTCATCATTATCGTACATCTTCACGGCGTTTCGGTTTATCGCTGCCATAATTTAAATGATAATCATCTTTAAAAGCGCCGCTGAGGAGCCCCAGCCTCTCTCATCATTACCGTCATAATCTTCCTTTGCAAGAGTTCTGCTTCATGTTTTCGTTCGGTGTTCATCGAGGTACAAAGTGTTCTCTTTGGGAGGTTGAACACGCTCACGGACGAAGCCGTCAGGTCCGGCGCGCTGCTTGACGCTTTTGGGACGCTCAGCTTCCCTCCCTGGCTGCTCTTCTCCTCTCCCGCCGGCATCTCGTCCCCAGCATCAGCAGCATCGCCAAGTGCATGGAAAGGGGGGCAGGCGCATCGTCAGAGCAGCGCCGACCAGAAGGGCACCACTGAACCCCTGTGGCAGCGGCGCCGGCGCTCTCGCGACCCGCGTTCCAGAGTGGCGATCTGAACTTGTTTCAGGCTCTGCCGGCTGCGCATAGCTGCATGACCCAGATTTGTAACCATGCAGCCACGGCAGGCAGACGCGGGCGGGAGACGTTAACAGCAACGGGGAGGCGTGACACAGGCTGCGTGGTGTTGCTATGTGCCCGTGACTGGTGCGCGTGTGGAGCCGGTCTGCTTGCACGACTGCCGGCCTGCCACACCCCTCTCGCACCCTTCCCCCCGCACTCACGCACTCTCACGATTGTGCATGGCCTCCCCCCCCCTCTCTCTCTCACCCACTCTCTCTCACCCACTATCTCATTCGCCCACGCTCTTTCTCACCCACTCTGTTTCACCGTCTCTTTCTCTCTCTCTCTCTCTCTCTGTCTCTCTCTCTCTCTCTCTCTCTCTCTCTCTCTCTCTAGGGGGGGGGGGGGGAGAGGGAGAGGGAGAGAGAGAGGGAGAGGGAGAGATTGAGAGAGAGAGCAGAAAGGGAATGAGAAAATACAGGAAAATGCAAGAAATATAATAAAACGAGATGAGATGGGATGGGATTGTTATGAAGAACAAAATTCAGCAAATTTCTTGAGAACAAAAATACACAAAAAAATAAAGAGAATAACCCCCCCCCCCACTCCCACCCACCATACCCCACATCCCGATAAGCTTTATCACCCCGAACACGTAACACGGGGTCGCCGAGACGTGATCGAAATTCGCACAGGTGTGAGCTAACGTGCCATGGGGGGAACCTGGGATAGGGACTGGGGTGGGGATTGGGGCTATGGACTTGGGGTGGGGACTGGGGTGGAGATGGGGGTAGGGACTAGGGATAGGGACTAGGGGTAGGGACTAGGGGTAGGGACTAGGGGTAGGGACTAGGTGTAGGGACTAGGTGTAGGGACTAGGAGTATGGATGGGGGTAGGGACTAGGGGTAGGGACTAGGGGTAGGGACTAGGGGTAGGGACTAGGGGTAGGGACTAGGGGTATGGACTAGGGGTAGAAACTGGGGGTAGGGACTTGGGGGGTAGGGACCGGAGATAGGGGAACGAGATTGAGTACCAGGAGTAGGGACCGGGGGCGGCAAGCACGGTTTGTTTTGGTAGGGCGTTGAAGCCGGGGTTTTTGCGAGGCGCCGCCGAAGTCTTAAGCCTCTCGCCGTCTCTCGCCCTACGTGTATCTTGGCCGGCGCTACCAAGACCACCATATATATATACGTTTTTTTTCATATTTTTTTTACCTCTTATTTCTTTCTCACTTCCTACGTAAACTTTTCGAGGCGGTATAAATTACGATAATATGCCCAAGGAATGAACAGCAATAATTTACATCTAAATTAAGAGACGCGACATTACTTCAAATTTCCGGTTGGTTATTCTAGTACAGAAAAAAAAAACAAATATAAATATAGCTAATATATCTTTTCGAAAAGGCAAACTCACGTCCTATTTATGTAAACTGTATGACGTCATGGCAGCTATATTACCGCGCAAACATATCTGTCTTCAGTCCTGTTTACTAGGATTACTCAGAGCCAGATTATAGGGCCATTTCAGTCGAGCTCGGTATGTGAAAAAGATCACATACACACGCTCCCTCTCTCCCTCATGCAGACACTACGAACGTAAACTGCCAACTCTCAATCTCTCTCTCTCTCTCTCTCTCTCTCTCTCTCTCTCTCTCTCACTCACTCTCTCACTCACTCTCTCACTCACTCTCTCACTCACTCTCTCACTCTCTCTCTCACTCTTTCACTCTCTCACTCTCTCACTCTCTCACTCTCTCACTCTTTCACTCTCTCACTCTCTCACTCTCTCACTCTTTCACTCTCTCACTCTTTCACTCTCTCACTCTCTCACTCTTT
>BOPN01002558.1:125000-127500 GCA_017312705.2 Penaeus japonicus
CTTTGCAAGGTTACATTACACTGGTGCTCGGGTGCGAAATGAATGATGGTGGTATTCATTGTTGTTTATGTCATGACAGTTGCCTCAATAAGAAAAAAATCAAGAACGAGCAATCATCATTGTGAATAACAGATAATCACAATCTGCCATAAGTCATTTTGCGTAAATTCTTAAACAAAAACATACCCTTGCCGTAATTGCCTTTAAACTATCACACTAATTAAAAAAACAAACAAAGATTAGTTTTTGACCAAATACAGTATTTATTGACAAATTAATAAAATAATTAGTAAGATTCTCTCCGTTTAACGAATTTTGCAGTTCAAATTATCAATAGTTATAGAAGTACCAGAAACAAAAGTACAACATGTTTCATGCACAATTCAACAGCTATCCCAGTGCAGTGTCAACCGAGAGTAAATTATACCAGATCAATCATCCGCTGGCTTGTTGCATGACATCTATCATCACCTCAAATAACCTTCTATTAATCACCCAGTCAATCAAAGTAACCAATCAACATATGCAAAATGATGCAATGCAGGTGGCGAGAGAGGAGCAAAGGGAGAATAACGGTTTGAAGGAACAAAGGATTTGAAAACGTGTGATCGAGATAATCATGAACGGACGCGACGAATGAGAATTACGGCGCATGGCGGTAAGATGAGTGGAGATGAGGGGCGGACATGAGAAATGATGCGGTGTGAGGGTATAACGAGGGAAAGCGAGGGATGAATATTTAAAAAAAAGAATGACAAACAAACAAACGAGAACGCACAAAAGACAAAGTGAGGAAGGGCGAGAGGTAGACAGAAGAAATGGCGCAGTGCAAGAAATTAAGTTCAGTTCAAGCAAAATGTTCGAAGCTTCGGCCAGTGTGTCTGTTGTCTAGAAATGTCACCGGAACTGAATGCCTAGTGTGTAAGAGGGGGGCGGACGGGGGAACAAAACAATTTGAGGGTAGATGAGGGAAATCTAATAACGAAAAGGAGAAATGTCATTGAACTTCGGTAACCTGAGAGAAAGCGAGAAAGGTGGGCGATGTACTGTGAAGATAGGGCGGGAGAGAGGGAGGGAGGGAGGGAGGGAGGGAGGAAGGGGGGGGGGGGGGTGGTGAAAAAGAAGAGCTGATGAGGAAGACCAGAAGGACCAGAGCTCACAAGGGTCATCGCCGCTCGAGGGACAACATGCAGGTGTGGCGACAGGTCAGTGTTTGGTTCACGTCCATCTTTGTCTTGTGTATTTTCACGTCGTATACGCTTTCAATTTTTAAATGTAAAATACCGAGACGTTTGTGGAAGGGAAGGGAACTTAGTCCGTAAATAGCTGTAGTGGTGGAATTGTAAAATGTAATTTGCTGCATGAGTTAATGTGCTGCATGGTATATAGGGAAACGGGGGAGACTGCACCGAAATTTGTCAGTTTATAAACTATTTTATTTAGAGATATCTTCCTAGAAATGAATATCGACCACCGAAAGGAATCATATGGACATACATTCATTTTATATATAAATCAAAATATGAAGTGTAACTCCAGCCTCGTAATTGATGAATACGGACAATATTTATCTCCACAATCGATGCCCCATAATTTTGAACAACAACAGCACGTAAAATGTCAGCTACACAAGTGGCTCCTAGCCTTTTCCACTTCACAATTCTCTATTAGCATGTAACTCTGACTTACCCTTTTGCAGTCTCATATATCTCGGGAAAATATGTAGTTAGTTTGCTGATACTTTACATTTTTCCATTACTATTTACTTCTATGAGTCCATAGTTTATAACGAACTCGATCTTAAATTTGTCAGGTAACTAGACATAATGGGACTTATTTCTAGTAATTCGGAAACGAACTTTTAAAAATCCCATCGTACTAGAAGCTTTACGTTGCTCTTATTTTCATCATGATTGTTCTACTAGTTCATTGGATTTCCATTCTATCATGGAATAATAGTTTAACTTTCTCTAGTAGATAATAGATATCACGATCAATAAATGCGAGAAAAAACACATTGAAAATAGCAAAAAAAAACTATATGAACAAAAATATGTTGCTTTCTTTCCAAGCAGACATTCTCAACGTGTTGTCTCGTAGCAGCATCCCTAAACATCGCATCCTCCCAGAACTTTGGTCGTCCTCTACCCGCCCCTCAACCAGACACGATAGCTGGGACTTCGGCCGGAGATCCTTACAGCCCTGAGGACACAGCGGATGGGCGGGATCTCCTGAGCGAGGGCCTGGGCATCCCCCTCTTGTGGGGGTCGCCAGCTTCCATCCAGATCCCTGCTCTCATGCTCTTCAGTGTTGTGCTCATCTTCTTCACAGGTATTGGTTTATGACGATGTAAATTGGAATGGTTTTTGATGACACAGAGGATGGTGATGATGATATGGAAGTCACAATTTGTTCTGATGTGCGATATCTTTTCGTTGGCAGCGGTGGCACGTGACAGCTTCCTCAGCCTGTTGGAAGGGCCGAGAGTTCCTCCGAGGCC
>BOPN01002558.1:135000-137500 GCA_017312705.2 Penaeus japonicus
TGCCGTTGAGAAAATATGTTAATGTTTTCACAAAGGAAGGAATTTATGTAGAATAAGAAAAAAAATCTTTTATTAACTAGGTCAAGGGTTTTTAACCTTTCGCTTCCTGGATTGCCTAGTATATCCTTACTTCCTTCTTCGGACCGTCGGAACCCTTATAATATCCAGTTTTTTTATTGCTACCCTGGATGGTTATTTCATCAGTTTTTGTTGTCTATGCATTTTATGGCAAGTAGAAATATCATAAAAAAAAAACATTAAAAACATGCTGGTAATTTACGCATACAACACATAACACACACCATAGATGATATATAATCAATATATTCCATACATAAAAGATCAACAAATACAACATTTTCGAGGCGAAACCTAATCACATTAAGAATAACCAAGCTTGAAATAGGTACAACTAACCACACCACACAGCGAGAGAAATTATTTTTCGTAAGAACAATTTTTGGGGGAATTTTTTGTAGATTTTTTTCCTTGTGTGTACGTATGTCTTTTGGCTGTTATCTAGTCCCATTTACCCAGTTCTTAGTCCCCATTTCCCAATATTAAGAACCGGTGAACTAGATACTGAATATAGAAACGTATGATCAAACGGGTACCTAGACTTATATAATGGTACCTATTATAATGGTATACCATTGGGATAATTGGGACTGGAATGAAATATCAAATGTTGTTGGTATTATTTAGTATATATACATTTTCCTCTTTTCTATAGGGCTAAAGTTCTTCATTTATTATTCTAGCCATTTGTTTGCATTCTAAGTTTCTAAGTTCTACACCTAGCTCCATATATGAATTACATTATTATTTTTTTTCTCTATACATATCTTTGCTTTCCATTGTCTCCTCTCTTTCTCTCGTATTTTTCTATATATATAAATACATAAATTTGCTTTCTTAACATTACTCAGCTTACTCTCCATATAAAAATCAATGTTATTCGTGCAATGGCTATTAATCTTTTAGTATATCCTATTACTATTGCAATTTGCAATGTATGCTAGAGTTCGACAAAGAGTCCTTGTTAGCCCTTGTCCTTTTAATTTAATATCCACCGATTAGAACATTAAAACAACGATATTTACTCTGTAGAAAATACATGAATGCGAAGGAATAACTCTCCAGTGCAAGGTTTGCAATTTCCGTTCTGATATTACATTTTGCAGAACTGCGCAATTAAGAAAAGGCTGCAATGTCGAAACGTCACTTAATCAACTTGCACTGAATTATTGTCAATCTCATGCATGCCTTTTTCTTACATTTGTCACAATGAACTCTCTTTTTTTGAGATAATGAATATCAATCTAAATTTTCATTTAAAATAAGATACCATTTCTATGATGATGCCATCAACCTATTGAAGCAAAGAGTCAATATACTATTTAAACATCCAATTCATCATAAAATCACATGAGAAAAAATCATCAAGACTTTGTGTGCGTTGTAGTCACATTATTCGTCCATTGCAACTGCACTCTCTTTGTGACACCAGTTGCAGCAAGTGTAGAACCGTAGAGGCGAAAAGAAGACTCACCCGCCAGGCGTCACTGCTCACGCCCAGCGAAGTTGCTGAAACGGGATTTTGATAAAGATGGTTAATATAAAATCAAGTTATCAGTCTATGATTAACATTATTGAGATTCGGTACTGTGAGATGTCGAAAGCTTAGGTCAAGATCATAACAAGTGGAATATCAAAATATTTCATAGTAAAGTGCAAAGTGAAATACAGCACGGCCATGACTTTTTGTGCAGTCTTTGCAATATTGTCCGTTTTACCGCGACGAATGGCCAAGCAGCACTTACCACCAGAGAGAAGTCTCTCCTGGCCGAGGTCAAACTCAACCTGCCCCTCGCGCCCCTGATAATGCGTGGCGTATCCAGGGGCGTTCCGGTGGCGCCCGTGGTGAGTCGTAATGGTGTTGCTCGTCCAGTGCGACCGACCCGTCCTGGCGCCACACTGTTGCAAAGAGGTTCAAGTTTTTGGATATGTGTTTGGTGTACATGCCCAGCTAAGTTAGGCACACATAATCAATGCTTCATAATTTATTCATGGGATAACAGCTGTTTGCTTGGCGATTTTTGGAAAATCAAATGAACCATTTCTTTTTTCTACACATATTACACGAGTTTAGCTAAAATGTAGATACTATTAGAACGAAGGTTATGATGCTGGTTCATCATATCATCAGATAAATGAACCCACATCTGACAGCTGCCCTTGGTCGAAAATGGATACGACATAATACCCATAAGGAGAGAGAAACCCTCCAGAGAGAGGAAATGCAACGAGGGAAAAAGTTGACGCGCAAGCAAATGAGGATTGAGCGAGTTCCTGGAAGCCTGGAAGCTGTTGCTCGGCCGGAAATGACTGAAGGGGATCGGGAATGACTCATCCTTCCCGAGGAGAAGGAGAGGGGGAATTAGGGACAGGTTGTGGAGGGTCGTCGTGCAGGGTGCATTCTCATGCAACAAGAGCGTAA
>BOPN01002558.1:150000-155000 GCA_017312705.2 Penaeus japonicus
TATATATATACATATATATATATATAATATAGATAGATAGATATAGATACATACAGACGAGAAAGCACATTTGTGTACACATATTATCCTGAGTAAATTATTTTTAGCGGAAATAGTACGTTTCACTTGAAGAAGGAAAAAGTAATTTCTTAGAATAAGAGCGTGGTATTTTGTAGTTATTTATTTCATTTTTTTCGTATGTGATGTATTTTCCACATATTCATACACAATCTATTATATTGAATTTATCATCAGATATGGTATAAACATCAGATCATACTTCGATTAACCACAACACATATCAAAGGAGATATATACTAACGTACATCAACTCGCAAAGTCTAAATAGATCTTCTACTGAAAAAAAGGGAAAATTAAAATTAAAAAAGCATTCCTTTACTTAACAGATGGTAAAACAATACCACACTGATGTAAAAACAGAAAACCCACTATTCACAAAATAGGTTTACTGATAAGGGCTGACAAACATGCTTGTAGTGTTTTCTTCTGACTATAATTCTAACATAACCTACGACATTTAGAAAAGATCTTATAGTCCGTATGCATATGCATATAAAATATCTTTATCTAGCAGGAAAGACTATTGTTAATTTTAATGTATTTCGTGTTTGTTAACGACTTTAAAGTCAATTTCATCCCTTATAAGTCAGATATATCAAATGAATACAAATATTAAAATGTGGAAAGACAGGAAAGCAACTTACCAAAGATTATACGATAGACAAACCTCTTCTGCAGGAACAATATTTTTACGCTTGTGATAGGTGTTTACACAGTGGGTCATGTTGACTTATTAATGTTTATTAAAAACATGTTTGTTTGTTTTTTTAATCGGCTGATTTGTCCTTTAACGATTGTGGGTCATAATGATCATTTACCGTGTATCTCTTTCCTTTGATTTTATTGTCAAATGAAGAAAAGAAAAAAAAAGTTGTTAAAAGTCATTATCTATTAGGTGTAATCAATATCGATATGAACCATGCATTATGTCTACGGAAAGGAAAATAAATATAAGACCGAATATGAACAACAATCAATGAAAGCATATTGCATAAATACACGAGTTAAAGTTACTGATCATGCAAAAATTATATACACAACTTAGTCAAATACCATATACTGTTGCAGCAAGCATTACTTCTTGAATGCAATCGTCACACATTGAACAGGCGCGGCATCTGAAGGAAATAGTTTGTAATATATTTTTCCTAGGAAAGGCTTTGCTGTCATTTTTCAGCCATGCATAACATAACAAAATATTGGAAAGAGAGTAATCTAAAGGCACAGAGCCATGTCGAGATAAGCAATGAATCTCTTTTTGCACCAATGGTTTTCCCTGAAATGGTGAATATATTCTATGAAGTGGATTTAAAGGATATAGAAGAGATGAACCTATACATTAGTAAGTCAACAAATAAACTAACAAAATTACCTGAACTACATAATATGGCAAATTCAATTACACGAAAATAAGATGCTACACAGAAAAAAAAGCTTGACAGACACCGTAAGAAAACGTAATAGTTACACAACGAGCATTCCCATTTTCTTCCAGCGTCGCTCGCCGATCAAAGGAAAACCTTCCTCTAATTTTTGGTGGCTAGAGGCAAATCACCTCGAAAAGAAATCGTCCATGTAACCCGGCATCGCAACGACCATGAACCAGAATAAAGCCCAAAGGCCACGCCATGACTCAGCCAAGTAACCCGAAGAAGAAATGAAGAGGAACCCGAAGGCGATCCCGAAGGCGAACCCGAAGGCCCTGTTTACACCCTTGGCTTTGGCTGCCAGATGACCGCTCTTCAGCACCATCACTAAATCTGGAAATTTCGAGAAGAACCGTCCACTCATTCACGCCAGGTGGGAACCGGGGCTCTGGGCGTGACAGGAGAGACCCCGTCTTGGTGCTTGCGTGTTTTTTTTTTTTCCTTTTTTTTCTCTTAGGGAAAGGTGAAGGGTTTATTTTGGAGAGGGAGCTGGTGACTTCAGGTGAGATGTTTGGGATTCTCAATTTTGGTGTGTTTATTTGTTTGTTTACTCTGGGTTATTATGTTTTGTTTGTGCTTTTGTTTGTTTTGATCCTATGGGTAAAAAAGAATATTTTTTAGATTGTCTTCAAGGATAATTGAAGGAGAGTTTTTAATTGGAAGAAGTGTGATATATGGTTATGAATTGGAATATTACCAACCTACAAAATTGTGTGATAATTACATAGTTATCCAATAATTGATAGTAGACTCTAATATATATATCCATATCTATATTTTCAATTCTTACATGAAATAAAATAAGAACTGAAATTATGCCTTGATTAAGAAAAAGAAAATTTAAAAGAAAGTATGAAATGCCACTGAAATCAGCACTTTGGAGTCTAGTTCACTCATATTTTTGTATATTTTCCCTTTATTTTTGTTCTTAGTCATGCTTTGGAGGGGAATCTAAAAGTCAAATTGTAATAAAATAATGATACTGTAGGAAGTAATTTTCTATTTCAAAGTCAATGAGAACTTGGATAGCCTAGGTCTAATTTTGAATACACTAAAGTTGAAATTGTGGTTGAATTTACGATCATTAATTCTTTTGATAATTTGGTAATAGGACCATGTGGGAAAAGTATATAATTATCATAAGGAAGAGTTAGTATGTGGTAGTTGCTAGACAGGAACTATTTCTTTCTAACTTTTCCCGGTATGTGCTTTCCGTCCCAGAAATATTTTCCACCCGACCAATTTCTGCCACAGACTAACAGTTATGCTATTATATGATTTTCGAGTAAATAAGAGTAAGAGTAATTGCCACCAAAGACTCCCATTCTCACCATTAAAGGTAAGTATTAGCAATATCTATTGACTGTAATTGATTAAGGAGTTCTATACTAAAGTGATTAAGAATTCCAAACTCAAGGGATTAAGTGGTCCTGTTTCGACTGTGCACTTACCAGGCTAGTGTCCCAGTTAAACCACTCGTGCATCGACAAACAACCAGTCACGTACTCTGTCAGAAATATTCATAGATTCGGCTAGGTTAGGTTAGTTTTTCTGGTATTTCATGTGGTGACTCAGATTAAATTTTTGTTATTTATTTATTGAATGCCCTGAGTGCACTGGATAAGAAAGAAGACATTTGTGATAATATTGATGTTCATACAAATCACTATGAAAAGGGTCAGTAATACTCCTTTTAATTGCAAAAAGAATTGTCTAGAAAGTACAGAATATTGAAGGAAAGAGCATGTAAAACAACAAAATTAATTTGCTTATCAAAGTCGTCAAGTCTGTATATTGAGGAGTAGCCTCTGCACTTTGTATTTTGGTAATAGTTAACAAACTTTCATTATGTAGATTATCATCGTCAAATATGGGACCAGTCTAAGCTCTGTCCTTCCAAAATATATGTGGTGGTGGTTTGTTGGTCTCATCTAAAGTAAGCAGTGTGTGGGCCACCCTATTGCAATATGTATTACTATTCTGGATAATTACCTTCTTTTTTTGTCTAAAATTATTATTCTCATACTAATTGTCATATTTATGTATTAGAATGGCATTCCAAGTTAGGGATTAGAAAATTAGTCTGTGATTAATGCTTTTTTTTTTTTTTAAACAGCTTATTTGTCTAAGGTTGTTAACTGATTGCAGATGGGTCTATGTAACTGATAAGGGGTTGCCATTTGGTAAGTTTTATGGGATGAGCTCAAACTTTGCCCCACAACTGATTTTCCGGCCAACTGCTGCTCATTTATGCATTAGCGTCCATAGAATCTTCTCCACTTTTTATGTTTTGTCATGTTGTGAGACTTATAGCGTGCACTAGTATTGCTTTAACATTTTTTAAATGATGGTTCCTGTAGTTTAGTCATTCAGTCTCCATAAGGGAGGAATATGCATCGTACACTTGGTGTAACATCAATTTCATGAATTTATGGCAGAAGTACAAAGTTTAGCAAAATATTTTATTAACAAAAAAAGAACAAAATGTTTACAACCATATGCACTTATCCTCTTTCTCACGCCTAGTGCCACTCCGCAAAATAGTCAAACTAGCTACGGCGTCTCACATGCCTCATATACGGTAAAAAATGCTCATGACATCAGTCTTCAACCCGCCTCTGAAATGGGTTAAGCCATATACTTTATTTATAGATATAAAAACTAAAGTTCATAAAGTAGATGAGACCAATGTAATGAAGATGGGGAAAAAAAAAAATAGATAGTATGGAACTTTACCTATATTTCTACTTGCATTGCCAAAAACATTAATTACCCATATATATAAAAAAAAGAATATTTTTAATGCATTTTAACTTAAATGATTCATATTTTCATGGTTAAGTGAACTTACGGAGTAGAAAGTACGATTATAAGAAGAGTGACAATGATTATAGAATTGAGGCCATGATATTTACAATGTAATTTTGCAATATATATATGTGTGTGTGTGTGTGTGTTCACAGAATCTATTATAAGGTAAAAGAGGAACCAGTAAGATTTCTGTAGAGCAAAGTCTTAATAATTCTATCCTGTATATCAATTTTTAAGATATTGATCTTCAATTTTATTGCTATCAATAATATCACAGATGATTAGATTGAATAATTAAACATAAGTGACACTAACCTCCCACCTACAAAGTTTGCTTGAGAGTTGATAATATATATATGAAGTTAAGTGTAATACCCGTGAAGAGGTAAGTTCGTATGGTATATGCATTGTCCACCAGGCTTTGCCTTTTTTTTTTACTCTGCACAGAGATGGTTCCATAAGCACCAAGGAGTCAATTCATTGGCCTATCTGACCTCTCTTGTTTACCCCATTGTTTGAATTTTTAAGAAAATGTTATTATTTGTTTTACCCTTATTATTTGTGTTGATGTTATTATTATTATTGTCATTATTAATATTATTATTTTTATTATTATTGTGATTATGATTATGATTATTATTATTGTTAGATTGGCCTAGTAGACTAGTAGACTCTTTGGCA
>BOPN01002558.1:177500-178530 GCA_017312705.2 Penaeus japonicus
GGACTGCTACTGCGGGTGAACCACTGAACCTACTCCCATCTTCTGGTCTTCGCAGGGCCGGTGATAACTGGTAGCAGCAGAATTTTTCTCGTACCCTGAGCTGGTCCACCGCGCGCTACCATTGGGTTATCATGTCTCTTAATTTTAATCTGTAAAGGAATAATAATAAAGTATGATTACAGGTTCTTACCAAGAGCTTTTCCGAGACTAATGATGACGGCAAAGACAACTAAAAAATATAGCATCAACAATAATAATGTCAACTATAGCATCAACAATGATAATGTCAACTATTGCATCAGCAATGATAACAACGAAACAACAACGAAACAAAAGTAAAAACCCATCAGTTGCATGATCATTCCAAGCAATATTCATAATTAAAAGACAAGTGCCCAATGAGATTAAAAGTAGGTTTTGTCGCAGGAGGAGCATCGTAAAGGGAAGGTAGTCGACATCCATTGGACTTGAATAGAGGGGGAAGAAGGTGCTCTGTTTAATTAAGAACCAAATATAATACCTTTAACATAACGCAAAAGGACAAACTTGAAGTACATCACACATGTACAATAGTGCATGTGTTACTTAGAGGTTGTGTTACGTACATGCACAGTAGTTCCTTAAAGTTGTCATTGCCCTGCATGTCTATGCAATAAAGTCTCAACAACAAAAATCACCTGCGTGTATGCACAAAGAATACTCTTGTAATAATTATAGTTTATATGCGTGACTAAACGATAGACAACAACAGTAAAATATTCTATAAATAGGCCCATTAATATCCATTTCGATAATTACACCGACAGGATATTGCGACCCCAGAATGGGATTGATCTGCATAGACACTGGCATACTAAATCCTGGTCTGGCATGTCGAACGATATTGTGATTCCGTGTCACAATTCAAAGATCAAAAAATGTCTAATTAGTTTGTTTACCCTAGTAAATATTTCTGTAGCATAGTAGGCTCGGAAAATGACAAAACAACTACCAATAACTGGCATGATATGTGAAGGCGTATATATATATA
>BOPN01002558.1:194097-203827 GCA_017312705.2 Penaeus japonicus
ACGGAAAGTTCCCACATACACCCCTCCCCCCCCCCTCCCCCTTCTTCTCACCTTAAGGAAGCTTTTACGCCGACAGGTATTTACATATTATCGAATCCCCAAGCCTCTTTTTGAACCCAAAGAACCCAACTCCCTTACAGTGGGCCCCAAGACGAGAGATACCCGGGGCATTCACTCTGTTCCCTATGCTAATCTCCCTTCATGGGCCTCTTGACTGGACAAGGTTGTGTTGTGTTTGCTCGTTTGCACCGCCGTTCACGATTGGCTCCTCCCCCTTTTTTTCTGTTTTGTTTACGTTCGTATCCCTTTCGTCTCGTTCGTCTTGTTCTTGGTGTTTGTATCTTTCCGGGATCTTTGTTTATGTGTCATTCGTCTTTTTTCTTATTTCTGTTGTTTTGATTTTTTTTTTTTTTCGAAACATCTCCTGCGTTCGTCCAAATAGTCACTTTCTCCACTTCTCCGTCCTTCTCCTTCGATGTTGCCTCCTCCTCATTATCTCTCTATTTTTATAACTCTTCAAAAATAAACGTACATTTTAATGCGTCTCGTTGTTGTTTTTATATATCGAAACCCCTCCCCCCCACTCCCAAAAATAATAAGAAGAAAAAGAAGAAAACATGAAACAACAACAGAAAAAAACTAATTAAACAAGAAGACGGTTAAATGAATAGCCAACCAAACAAATAAAGAAACAAACATGTGAGACACCAGCCTGCTTGATTATACCCAACACCATGTAAGGACAGAAGGCCGACATCCCGCCTCGGTATTTACAGTAGCGCGCAGGCAGGGTCATGGAGAGGTATCGCCAGAGACTCCTTTCTCCATCGGCACTGTGCCTGCTTCCAGTTTCCAGTGACGGAAAGCTCTTACGAGAGCGTTGAGGCCAGGATGAGATCCTATACGCCTCTGGTTTTATTTATAGATAAGGATTGCATATTTAAGGATGTCCTGGTTATTAATGCGTGTGCTATATTAGCCTCGTTATTACCACACTTTATCCGTGTCATACTACCATACATCCACATCAAAGTAATCGTATCTTATCCTCTTCATCGCCTAATCACCACCTTCGCGGTCACTGTTATGGATGTACCATTAGAATCAGCATTATCCTACCTACATTTACCTGCGCTCATCATTAGCACCAGCAATTAACGAGCGGTGGAAATAGCACACGTCTTTTAGCCCGAGGAGCAGTCGACGCATTTAGAAAAGCTAAGCAAAAGCAGTGGTATTTAAAGCTAGCTAAGATTATGCGCTTGATATTTTTAAGGCTGGGTATGCTAGTTAAAACTCGTCAGTGTTTTTTGACTTACTTGAATAACTTGATTTTCTTCTTTATAAATTTTGTTGCTTATAATTGGGTAATATTGATTAGCTGGTATGACAAGTAAGATTTTATTGTTAGTCATTTTTAATTATTATATATATCAATATGAGTAGAGTGTTATCTAGTAAGATTACCATATTGCTTTGATACTGAATAAAAGTGACAATGAGAACGAATAGGAAAATGGTAATTAAGCATAATAATAATTATAACAATAATACCAACAAAAACATCAATAATGCGAACACTAATGACAATGATAAGCCACACAATGGATATTCCATTAATTTAACGTTGACTACTACTGTTACTACTTGTGATAGTACAGTGATAGAAATAATAGTAATGGATGATTATAATAGTGATATTGATAAGGCTAATGGTAATGGAAATTATAATAGTTGTCAGTAATAATGACAACAACAATGATAAGTATGATAATGATAAAGATAGTAATAAGAATAAGGGAAGTATATATGATAATAATGATAGTAATAATAGTAATAATAATGACGTTGATAGCGATCATGACAATAGTAATAATAATGATGATTATAATAATAATAATAATAATGCTAATAAAAATGATAATAAAAATCATAATATAAAGATTGAAGATATTAATTATGATAATAATAATAATAGTGATGATGATAATGACAACAACAACAATCGCATTAGTAAAAATAACGGTGTATCATTAGGATGAGCAGCAAAAAAGGCCTTGTTACAAACGGCCTCCTCGCTGCTTCTGAAGGAATTCCGAGCTCCTGGTTTCGAAGAAGCCTCCCACTGCAGACGGTTGGCAAGGACGTTAATGAACCCAATGATCCTTTCGTCCCGTTTTCTTCCTTTTATATTTATTATTACTGGTATGTAAGGTAGGTAAGGTAGGAGAGCTTAGTAATTAGAATGGTCAGAATGGCCTTGTTTCATGGAGAGGTGTGATTTTCGCGACATTGTTGTTCGGAGAAAGTTTTCGCGGGTCTTTCTGTTCGACCTCTTTGTTTACGGGTTGCGAAAGGAAGAAAACGGAAGAAGTCGGAAGAGAGACACTCGGAAGCCTGGAAATTGTCACCGGATGCAGGAACTTGATAGCGTCTCAAGATGAATATCTCTGGGATCCTTGACTAGTCTCTTGAAGCAAAACTGGACCCAGTCTACACAGTGTCTCGGAACATATCACCTGTCGACTGCTGGGAGAGGAGGACGCACTGGAGGAGACACAGGTAGGAGGGTCCTGAATTAAAGACAAATAGAGACCTATTCTCAATAAGAAAACAACAAGGAAATCGCAGTTACATACATGACATATTGTTAGATAAATAGACGATAGACAAATAGGGAGAGATTAAAAGAAGATGGATACGAAGCGACAGAGAAAATAGAGTGCAGACAATATCATCAACTGGTCTTCACATTTAGCGCCAGCCGTTGACTCCCTGTCAGACATGAACAAGGACTATGCAAAACTCGGCCACTCCAATGACCTTCAGATTAAAGTTTCTAAACATCATGTTTACCTTGATTTATTCGAATGCATTGATAACAGTCTCGGAGACAGCAAAGCACTGACCTTAGACACAAAATAACATTTAACCAGAAGTCAACGCCAACTCACAGAAGGCGACAAAAAGAAAAAAAAGAAGAAGGAGACCGGCTAGTTGTTTCTTGTACGCAGTTAAGGTCACTCAGTACGTAGCCCACGACCGTTGAAGGTTTTTCCGAAGTGCAGACACTCAATGCATTTATTTATTCATTATTATTATTTTTTTTTTTTTTTTTTTTTTTTTTTAATGAGAATTTTGGTGATAACGTTAATAACCTTAATGTACAACGTCATAATGATAATGATAGTGGTACTGATGATAAAGGTATGATAGTAGCAATGGATAAAATGATAGTGATGTTAAAGATAACCATGGTGATAATAATGATAATAAATCATGATAATGGTGATATTAATGAAAATTATGATAATGATGATTTTAATATGAATCATGATAATGGTGGTAAATAATAATACATGATAATACTGATGGTAATGAGAATGATCAAAATAATGCCTATGACAACAATAATGATGGTAATGATAATGATAATAGTTATGGTCATAATGGTGATAATTGTAATTACAGTTATAATGATAATGATGATGCTGATAATAACAACAATAACGTTGTTAATGACAGCAATAATTATTATAACAATGTTAATAAGAATAATGACAATGATTTTAACATTAATAATGAAGATGACAATAATTGTAATGATGATAATAATGATATCTGTAATGATAATGATAACAATGATGATATTGATAATAATATTGATGATAATAATCATAATGGTAATGATAACAAAAGTAACGAGGACAAAGATAATGATAATGTCGATAGTAATTGTAATAACAATAATGATAATGCAGGAAATGATGATATTGATAATAATGATGATAATATGATGATATTGATAATAATGATGATAATATTAATGACAATGATGATAATAATGGTAATATACTGTAATAATTAAGATAATGATAATGATAAAGGTAATGATGATATACTATTGATAACAATTACGACAAAAATAAATAGCAATGATTATAATGATAATATCAATAAGAATGATGATAATAGTGATTATGATAAGGATAACAACAAAAATAGTAATAATAATAATGATATTAATAAGAATAGTAATAATGGTATTAGCAATGAAATTATGATGATAATAATGATGAAGGAAATAATTATAATGACAATAATAATGATAAGAATTATAAGTGATAATGAATAGAGTGATAGAAAAAAATATTATTATTATAATAGTTATAAGAATCATAATATTGATAATGATAATAATAACAATACAATGTTGTTATTAGGGATAACAGTAGAAGCAGCAATAATGATAGCGATTAGAAGAACACACTCTATTGAAACTTTGAAGAGGCAAGACACATAATCAAACATCTACCATATCCCATTGTGTGTATTTGTTAGTGTGTTTGTGCGTATATGTTTTCGAAAAGGAAAGAAGTAATTTTTCCAGCCCTTCCCTCTTTTCTCTTTCTATTTTCTCAAAAAACGCCTTTAACTACATTTGACCTACTATTTCGACATGCATGTTTAAACCATCTCTATTCACATATGTCCGAGTCACGTTGTAAAACAGTCTATCTTACCCATCATGCACGGGGCAAATATGCTATACATTGCAAAGCGAGAGTTTCTTTTGATTTATGTAAAGAAAGAATGAAATTCGAGTGTCATTTTCACTTTGATAATTTTCCACGTTTTCTTTCCTCCTAAGTACGTAAGGAGGGACTTGGATAGATCTGATCTGACACTATCAAAATGATTGCATTGTTACCTCGCCAAACCTGTACACACTAGACGGTAAAAAACAATCTGCATACCTTTGTTTATTTAAAAAAAGGAAAGAAAAAAGGTCCTGGAATATTCGTTCAGATTTTCCTGGTATTTAAGACCAACGCTGAACCGTTTACGTAAAGCTATGCTACAGTCTGCCAACTATTGTTAAGAAAGAAGATTTAATAGTGGAAGATCACTATAATGATAATCATGATTATAGCAATTATTATTTACATAATGATGATGATGATAAGAAGAATGATAATGATTATTATGATACTGATAATCATGATAATCATTTAAGATTATCATACTATTATTGATAACGGAAATGAATGTAATAACAGATAATGATAATGGCGATTACAATAACAAAAATTATATGACATTAATAACAAAAATGATGATTATAGAAATGAGAACGATAATTGTAATGATAAGCTTAATACCATCCACCACAATATAATGCAATTGATAATGACAATGATAATAACAAGAGTAATAGTAATATGATATGAATAAAAAATCAAAATTAATAGCTTGTGCAACATTAATACTGATTGCAATGATAAGAGGGATACCCATTGACAACAAAAGCAGGAGCATTAATACCAGTATAGAGATCGTAATGATAATGATAATATTACGGATAATTAATGTAATAGTGATATTAGCACTAATATAATGACGACAAAATAGCAACTATAATAATAATCACATACATGTACATACACACACCCACACACACACACACACACACACACACACACATACATATATATATATATATATATATATATATATATATATATATATATATATATGTATGTATATGTGTGTATATATATATGTGTGTGTGTATGTATGTGTGGTTGTGTGTGTGTATGTGTGTTTCTAAGGTGAGAAATTTGCCATGTCAGCAGTTTGTTAAGTGTAAGCTACTTTTCAGAAATCCCTTTACATTTTTTCTTTTTCTTTTTTCGTATGGAGGGGATTTTAACATCATTAAAGACATTACATGACATAGCATACTGAGTGATGATTTTGGCATTATGATCACAGAACTCTCCTTAATCAATTTACTTCACGGTATGTGTGACCTACTTATGATAATGATAACAGCGATGATATGAATAGCAATAATGATAGTAATGATAGTAATAACGATAACAACAATAATAATGATAGCAATAATGATGATAATGAAAATAAAAGTAATAGCAATAGCAATAATGATGACAGTAATAATAACAATAATAGAATCGAAATCAATCCAATGGGACAAAAACCGAAGCGCTTGCAATATCCTAGCCACTCCTCTTTGCAATCCACGGAGACTCCTCTTGGCGAGTGGCCAGGCGGAGGCCTAGGCTACCACGACTTCCTCACTACAGGTTTGGTTCGTTTACCCAAGCCAGGATAAGGGTAATCGAGGCTAGGAGCTCTTTTAAGAGTGAACGGTCTGAAGAACGATTTCCGTACAGCGGGATAAGGGTGTAGGGCCAGGGATAGAGGGGGCCATGTTGGCTCTATAAAACATACAGGCATATACAAAAGAATGAAGCTCTTTAATTAAGCCATCAAAGAAGGAGGGAGTCTGTGGTTTGGAAATCTTTTATTTATCTATATCTCGGTATATCACTCGGCAGAACTTAGCGGGATAAGGATGTAGGACCCGGGATAGAGGGGGCCATGTTGGCTCTATAAAACATACAGGCATATATAAAAGAATGAAGCTCTTTAAGCCATCAAAGAAGAAGGGATTCTGTGGTTTGGAAATCTTTTATTTATCTATATCTCGGTATATTACTCGGCAGAACCTAGCGGGATAAGGATGTAGGACCAGGGATAGAGGGGGCCATGTTGGCTCCATAAAACACACACACATATACAAAGAATGAAGCTCTTTAAGCCATCAAATAAGAAGGGATTCTGTGGTTCAGAAATCTTTTATTTATCTATATCTCGGTATATCACTCGGCAGAACCTAGCGGGATAAGGATGTAGGACCCGGGATAGAGGGGGACATGTTGGCTCTATAAAACACATAGACATATATAAAAGAATGAAGCTCTTTAATTAAGCCATCAAATAAGAAGGGAGTCTGTGGTTTGGAAATCTTTTATTTATCTATATCTCGGTATATCACTCGGCAGAACCTAGCGGGATAAGGATGTAG
The DNA here is from genome assembly GCA_017312705.2 of Penaeus japonicus. Classification (NCBI taxonomy): domain Eukaryota; kingdom Metazoa; phylum Arthropoda; class Malacostraca; order Decapoda; family Penaeidae; genus Penaeus; species Penaeus japonicus. The sequence goes on from BOPN01002558.1 coordinate 200,990, forward strand.
GACCTGGGATAGAGGGGGCCTTGTTGGCTCTATAAAACATACAGGCATATATAAAAGAATGAAGCTCTTTAATTAAGCCGTGAAAGAAGGGACTTTGTGGTTCAGAAATCTTTTATTTATCTTTATCTCGGTATATCACTCGGCAGAACCTAGCTTTTCCCTATCAATAGTCAAGTAATAGGGTCAGATAAAACTTTTTCTTAGTAGCTTTGTTGTCGTCACCGCAATATTTATCTATAGGGAGGAACACCAAAATACACGTTCGTCTTAACTGTTTATTGAGGCAAAGAAGACGCTTTGTATAAGCAGGTGCGAACAATAAAAAAAATTGCAAATGTTATTACAAAAAAAAAAAAAAAAACATTTATAATACAATCTCACAAAAAGTATAAGAATTACTAGTAAAAAACAGGAAAAAAATATACAAAAAAAATATCCTAAGTCCACTTACTCTTTCAGAAACTGGCCTTTAAAACGTAAAAAAAAATATTAGAATCTTCAGAATGCCTATGTTGTTGATTTGATGACAGCTCTACCCAGTATTTAGTCTACACAGGTGTTTAAAAATGTTGCCCTATTGCTAAGTTCACAGGAAAATAAAAAGACTTTCCATACTTTACAGCACTTTCCGTACCAGTACAGTATATAGGCTTCCTATTAACCCACAATCAAACTCCCAACAGTGATCTACAGTGACTCGAATTGCAAGGGTATGGTGTATTGCAAATTTGCCAGGAGTGAGCTCAGAAGGCGCCGGTCTCTGGTGCCTCGGCAAGTGATTTCTCACGCGGCTTCGAAGGATGAAAACGATTACCTTGACCGGTAGGATGAGGTCACACCGGAATAGCTACTGAGGACAACAAGGATATTACCATTGCTAGTATTGCTATTATCATTATTTTTTATATAATCATCATCATTCTTGTTACCATTATTGTTATTATTTTAATAATCTTTTTAGCATTAGTATCACTGTCATTTTTATTATTATTATTACTATCATTACTCTCATTGTCATCATTATTATTATTGTTATCATCATTATCATTATGATCATTAGTAGCATCATTTTTATAATCATTACAGTTATTGGTATTCATTATTCTTATTATCATTATCATTGATATCATTACTATCAACTTTGTAATTGGCATTATCATCATTATCATCGCCACTGGTTCCTCGTGGTGGTACCATCATCACATCCTCCTCCACATCATTATCCTCATCACCATTACAATCACAATCATCAAAATTATCACCATTATCACCGCCATCATAATGATAGTATAACTATAACCCACTACTATTGTAAAAGCCCTAAATGATTTTATCACCATCACCACCACCACCATCATCATCATTTATATCAATAATAATCGTAATATCAAAGCTCATAATTACATAACACAAGAAACTTGAGTAATAAGGAAAAGTTAACAAAGAAACGATAAACATAGACAGCGAAGCCAGCAAAGAGCATCACATTTCCCCAGACAAGAATTTCTTGACAAGTCTTCTTCACTAAGTCAGGCAACACTGCTTAGTATGCAATGTCTGTCTGCCTTCTCGGCCTGCAGATTCAAGCCACAAGATCGAGATCTTGTATCAGCGCACCGGCAGCGTGTTGTTGGCTTGACAAGAAAGACACTTTGCTGTTTCTTGAGTCAGAACGAGAGAATAGGCTGATGTCCCATAGATAAAAGAAGAAAGGGTCTGGTTAATGCGTTTGTTATTGGCACTGTGTGGGTTTCTTTACGTTTGGTATTGGGGGGGAGGGGGTGGGGGATGGGGAGTGGGGGTTGGATGAATATATAAATATTTCGAGGATATGGAATTCATGGTATGAGATATAGACTTCTATTATCCTTTCGAGTCTTCTTTGATAAACAGCATTTTCGTCCTTTTCGTGCAGCTTCACCGCGTGCGGATGGGTCTGCCACAGGTGGTTTGGGATTATGTGACTTAATTGGACACTTGCAAAATTTGATCTGCCAAATGACACTTAAACAATACACACTCACGGACGGCCACACGCACGCATACATGTGCGTACACATGTGTATGCGTGCGTGCATACACACTTACTTTCTTTCTTGCTCTCTCTCTCTCTCTCTTACATTTTCTCCCTCTCACTCCCCCATACGCAGAAACACACACACACAAAAACACACACACACACCCAAACACACACACACACACACACACACACACACACACACACACACACACACACACACACACACACACACACACACACACACACACACACACACACACACACAAACATACACACACACATGCAAATCGGATACATACCTTTCCCCTAACCAACATCCCGAGAGAAAGACTATAATGCATAGGTGTGCCGACCTGAAGCCCATGAAATCCCGAGCAAAATATCACTACCTGTTTTTTTTGTCTTCAGTGAAAGATGAGGAGATTGATTAGTTTCTGACGAAGGCAACCCCCTCATTCCTGCGGTGTTGCGGCCGGCCGGAGTCGCGTTTCACGGAGCCTTCTGTCTGCTCCCGGCGTTAAAGGGGCGGGTGTTAATCCTCTTGGTGTATGTATACAAGCACGTGTTCTCAATGTAGTTTCGTGTATGTTAAAATGTACTTAATACTCGTATCTAAGATGTTAGGTTGGCCCTTTACATATAAAGATACCTACGATTACACACATACGTACATATGTGTGTGTGTGAATACACAAACACACACACACACACACACATACACACACACACACACACACACACACACACACACACACACACACACACATATATAATATATATATATATATATATATATATATATATATATATATATATAT